>JAJMCI010000019.1:0-112887 GCA_030565705.1 Metschnikowia baotianmanensis
AATTCTCATCTAATTCTCATCTAATTCTCATCTAATTCTCATCTAATTCTCATCTAATTCTCATCTAATTCTCATCTAATTCTCATCTAATTCTCATCTAATTCTCATCTAATTCTCATCTAATTCTCATCTAATTCTCATCTAATTCTCATCTAATTCTCATCTAATTCTCATCTAATTCTCATCTAATTCTCATCTAGTTCTCATCTAATTCTCATCGAATTCTGACCCAATTTTGGTCAAAAAGACGTAGTGCAGTATGCCTTCTGGAAACTTCCCATGGCAACCCAGAGCCTTCCCCTCCAAAGCTCAACCTCACTCACCAATCTTCATAATCTAGCCCAGTGGTGAATTGCAGAAGGCATCAACGCCACACACCAAGTCAATACAAGATGACTGGAAATGGAGATGGATATAGAAATGCGTGGGTCTCTTCTTCTCTGCCTTTGGCTGAAGAAGGCTCGGCAACAAGATTCTGCACAAAAGCTCCTGTGACTGGGATATCCACCTTGACCTTGCCATCCCGTCTTTTCCGATCTCAATTAGCTCTTTGCTCCTTTGCTCCTCTAGTTTTTTGCTCCTTTGTGACATGAAGCACTGTGTTTCATCCACCTACCTTAGCTGCCACAGTGAGATGGTTCTCAAAGATTTTCACCAATATCTTGCACTTTTCACCTTGTTGCCATGCTCTTCTCAACACTCCTACAATGACGGTGCCTTCCGGTCATAACCTCTACATCCACAGCCTTCACATCTCCTCCAAAGCAGGCTCTTCTGCGTCAATCCATCATGATCTTTCGACTATTTTCTTTACGCACAGAAAGCTTCCTAGCTGGTTGCTGTATGAAGCAGAGATGGAAATAGCCGTCATCCAATGGGAACATGTGGAATCGGTGCCGTCCACTATCTTTGCCGTCTACGCCTCAGATGGCATAGAGACTCTCGTACTCGTATTCAAATGACATAATGAATCCCATACTCGTATTTAAATGGCATGGTGAATCTCATATTCGTATTCGATTTGGCCCCTGAGCATCCAATAAGAATTGAGGCGGACACCTCTGGTGTTGGCCGTCTTCAATGGCTCCCATTCATTCAAACGAGACCTCTTTACCTCTGCCTATCTGAATTGTACAATGTTAGCTTTTTACTCACGGACCACAGCTACATTATTATTACTAGTAGCTTTCCTAGTTACTTATAGCTATTCCTAGTTTTATATTACTATATCTATGGGATGAAGTGTCAACACCTGCTATCACCACTAAAGTTGTAGGATTACAATGATATTAATAATACGAATACTCTGATTTTCAACACTTCTAACACTCCTACAATGGCGGCAGCACCAACCCCAACACATCCTCCACCACCCTGTTGGTGAACCCCGTGGTGGACCCCTGGTCCCTCCTTGCCCGAAACCTATCCAAGTACTTCTCTACACACGCCCACTCGCTGCCGTACCAGTCACCAGTAAGAGTCGCGATTTCGGTGCGCTTTTGTAAACTTCCCCCCTCTTTTTCAAACACGGCGTTGGTTTCCCAGTTCACGGCCCAGTACCCCACCTTTCTGAACGCGACCTTGACGAAATCCGGGGTCACGAAAAGCGAGCGCTCGTTTAAAAATGTCGCGATGTTTTTGTGGATCCCCCTCTCGTTTTTGTCACCGTTTTTATGGCCGCATTTGTGGCCATTTCTGTGGTCATTTTCATTTTTGTCACCGTTTTGGTGACCATTTATGTCACTCTTTTTGTGACCATTTCCATTTTTGTCACCGTTGCTGTCACCCTTTCTGTAAAAATTTCCATTTTTGTCACCATTTCTGTCACCATTTCTATTTCCGTCGCCATTTATGTCACCATTTATGTCACCATTTGTGTCACGGTTCTGATCGAAAATGGTCTCAATATTCCCGAGACCGCTTTCCATCTCCCCTTCTCTTTCATAATCTTCCTCTTTAAAACTCTTTAATTGGTCCCACACTACTAGGGCCTTGGCCAATAAAAGAACACTCTCTGAAGCACGGGTCGTGGGCCTGGTATCTAAAGGGGCCAAAGAACACAATCTATGCGAACGTGTAAACACCATTAGCGAGGCAACGTACTCCTGGACCTCGGGATTGGCGAACACGTGCGCCACGTGATCCCGGGCACTCCTGACTATGTCATAAGGCACCTCGGCGGCTAAGATCTCCTGGTTGCCAGTGTAGAAATAGCTCTGGCAGAACCAGAACCTGTCTTTGATTTGCCGGTGGATATTCGGGAACTTCTCGCCGGAAACCATGATCGGAACAATTGTGAAGATGTCCGGGATGTTGAGCGAATGGTTTCCAAACTCAATCGGCGTGTCTTTCCCTGTTTTTCTTGACCTCAAGGTATTGTATCGTTCTATCTCGTTGAACACTCTTAGGAGGTCGTTTTTCACGCGGAGATCGCGCGGGAGCGCCTCGAGGTTCTTCCAAATGACCACGCTATACAATTCCGGCAGTTTGCCCTCTTCTAGCCTCACCATACTCGAGACGAGGTCGTCATATTTGTGGCATTTTAAGAGATCGATCTCCACTATGTTCTCTGCAGATAGAGAGTGCAAGGTCACGTTTCGGAGTGCTTCTACACAGGCCCCGTAGTTATCGGTGAGGACAGAGATGTGTTTGTTTGCGAGAAACGCTAGCGAGAACGCCGTTCGGAGGTTTTCCATCTGATTATGGATGAAATATGGTGTTTAGTATGATAAAATGTACTGCAGACAGGCCGATGGAGAAGAATGCGGAGGTGGTTTATGGTTCATATGAAGGAAGATCAAAGACTGGACATAGGCAGCAGAATGCAGAGAATAAATGACAGACTTTGTATTCTTAAATACTTCTTCTTTGATGTTTATCAAATATTCGCTATTTATATTATATAATCTTCAATTTTAGACCCTATGATTGCAGGTGTGCAAAGAAACACTCCATCGAATTAGTAGGAGATGTGACTGCACATAGTAAGGGAGAGGAAGACATCGACATGTGGAGCCAGAACCGGTTAATCGTACATTGAAAATAAAATAAATATTAAAAAGGTAAAATAAAGCAATGATCTCGTTGAAAACCTTCATACTTCTTTCGTCGGCATTGTGGATCTCGGCCTGGAGGGCGTGTCTAGTGTCTGACAAATTGTGGTCACGTGTAAACAAAGGGTACCGTGGGTCTTATAGTAAAAAAAAAAAACAAGTAGCTTACGATATGGTTCTTTCAAAATAAAGTGCTGATACTCCAGCATCCTCAATAAACAAATTATGAATCACCTGAATTTCATTTGATACTTTTTCACGGTACTACCAAGAACTCATGATGTGATCCAGGTGAAAGGAACAAGAAGGAAACTGGGGCCAGAATGGTTGCAAACTAAACAAGTTAGCTTTCTTCTTTCAGTATATTTGCATCGTTCCACATGGAATTGTAAAGATTCCACCTATGAGCACCTATTGAGGACGTTGTAGCCAATGGAGAAGAGTAGCACGCTTTTTAAAAAAAAATGCCTCGATGAATCAAAAGAAGAGGAGAAACTCGATTTCGTCATCACATAACTTCTCTGAATTTGCATTATGTATGATTTTGCATCTTCCATGGTCTCATCCCACCCAATCACGCGAGTCCACCTCGGCCATACTCATACACACTCACACTCGCAGGCCTCTTCGTAGCTTCTTGCCCTGAATTCTATACGGAATCAACTGAACCCCCACTTACCCCCACATCCCCTTTTTCTCCTGCATCCCCGTTCTCTCCCTCTTCCTTTTTCTCTTCGTTACACTCCCCTTCTCCCTTACACACCATTTCCCCCTCTTCCCTGATCTGTAAGTACCGCATGAACACCACACAAATGGCCGATGCACATGCAGTAGCAATCATGGCGTAACACCCCTTCCTGAACTCCGGCGCCGTGTCTGCCGCATAAAAAAGCAACGACCACCACGCGTTGACTGCACTGCTCAACATGTTCATCGACGCTAGGACCACTGCACGCTCCTCGATGTCGTTATAAGTCACAAGATTGGCCCATGAAAAGAAGACCGGCTGGCCTGCATACGACCATGCACTTAGGTAATGGGCTGCAAAGACATACGACTTATCGAGGGGACGTGCAGTTAGCAAAACGGCCGAAAGTAGCACAAAAAACGCAATCACGAGGCCTGCACGGTAGTGGTGCCTTCCGTGCGTCATATCTATATAGTAACACAATACAAAGTTCGCCAAGATGCCCACTGCATACACTCCCATCGGATAGTGGTTTCGCTGGGGCACGGAGTACCCGAAATACTTCAACCAGAGCGCAAAAAGCGCGTTTGTAGCAAACGACTCGTTCTCGCCGCCCAAAATCCAGAGAAACGAGAACATCCACCAGTGCCATCTTCCCAAAACACGCCTGAAGACTGTGAGATCGAGTTTCGTGGGTTTTCGCGGCCTTACCCTCGCCAAAGCCATCTTGATCTCCTCCTCCTTGAAGTAGAACGCCCGGCACGTTTCTGGCGTGTCTGGAAAGAAAACGAGGCCATAAACAGCAATCGGGAGCGTGATCAAGAAGTCGATGATGAAGAGCCACCGCCACCCGGCAAGCCCGTTTTTCATGTCCATGTTCGTGTAGATCGCGGACTGCATGGTGGACGAGAAGATGTTGCCTAGAAGGCCCGACGACGTGAATATCGCTGCCCGTTTCGCAAGCTCTTTTTCGGTGTACCACGACCCCAAGAGCAAGTGGCACCCGGTGAACGTCAGGGCCTCGAACATCGCCTGGAAAAAGCGTACTACACATAGGTACTTATACCCTGTGGCCTTGTATAAAGAGAGGGTGAGGAGGCCCCATGCTACACAACAGAAAGAGAGCCAGTACCTCGGCCTGACTTTTAGGAGAATCAAATTATGCGGAATCAACGCCACAATATACCCGATGCTGAAGCACGTGTTGATGACGTTGTACTGGTTGCCCTGCATGTTGAGGTCTTCCTTCATGCCACTGACATAAGCGTTGGAGAGGTTCAACCGATCCAAGTAGTTCACCCAGTAGAGAAGACAGCAGAAGGAGAGCACGAACCAGTCGATTTTGCGCACGAGCCGGGCCTCGGCGGGGCTGGCAGATTCACCTAGAAGGAGTATCTTGAGACGGGTCATGTGATTTTATGTACAGTCGAGTAAAATGTAGAGATTTTGTCTTTTTTTATAGTTTGAATGGTCTGATTATCAATGTCGTTTTTTTCCTTTATTGCCTTCATTCTTGGGACATGTGTTCCATTATGGTTGGCTGGCTTATCAGGACGAACATAGAGCAGCTGCTGATCGTACGCCATCTCCCATCGTGCCCCGGATCTCGTGTGGTGTACGGGTGCGATACCTAGATATTTCCGAGGGGCTTCCGAGGGCACATGCATGTCGCGGTAGAGTTGGGTATTTTCGGTCTCAATAGCATCATTATCTTTTGTAAACTTACTTTATGTACCCGTTGTTAAAATAGTTTGATTGTTATTGAAAGTGGGGGTAAATATTCGGGTTGCCTTTTTCGGGAATCTGTTAGCAAAAGTCTCCGACCGCTTTCCCCCATTCTTCCAAATTCATATTTCTTGATAAATGAAGCAGTTAAGATCAAGCCACTTTCAGAGATAAGAGATCATACGGCATTGTGGCTGTTATCTTCTGGAATACCAACAAATACTGACCTTTCTAGCACCATGAATTACATGCAGTGAAATAGATGGGAACTTTGATAAAAGATGTTGCCAATCAACCCTCGCGTGCGATGCATATTCTTGAACTTACGAAAAAATTTTCTCGGAATAAAGCATACTCTCGAACCTGGCTATTTCGAATACGCTGATTTTGTCTTCTTGACCGGTTTCTCATTCTTAATTGGTAGGACTCATTCCGATGTCAGTCACCCAATTGCCCATGTGAGTTTCGAGAATGCAGGACATTTGTATGCAAGTTAACATAGCATCTGAGCAAGTGAATTATTAGGAGAGGATATCAAGAAGGATTATGACGCAGCACGGGGCCGATTTCTAATCTGGGCAGTCTCCAGAATTGCAACCCCCAACTTCTGGCACACCTAGATGGGCACCCTCAACGATAAGCTTAACGATTTATTGGCCTGAAAGTAATTTTAAACATGAATCTTGCGACTGTCAATCATACTCTCGGTCGTTAAGATATACACTGGAACCTTCCCTCCTTCCATATTGGACGACCCCATGCCCAGCTTCTTTTGTAAGGCAAAGATGATATTTTTCCTTGCACTCTCTTCCATTAACTCGCACCTACACCTGGAAATCCACAGATCATATCAATGCGTATCACCAATGTAATATAGTATGTATAAATCCGATACTCTTCAATGTAGCCTACACCTCCAATACTCATATCCATCGAATACCTATATACATGTAACTTCATACATCCAATACTTATGTCCGGCCAATATTTATATATAGTATACATACATGAACGAGCAAGACGAGCGTTCCAATAAAACAGAAGAAATCATACACAAAAAGACAAGCAAAAACACAGATCATCAGATCATCAGATCATCATATCAACGAAAATAGTTATAAATAAAAATGAACAGGAATGAAATGCCAACCGACGGGAATTAGCAGTCAAAGCGTTTCCGGAAACTTTCCAGAGGTTGCAATTGTTCCTAGAGAGCCTTTCTCCTCCCTGCATCTCTACCCAGAACCTACCCAGAACCTACCCCAACAATCTCCGGACGTGCTCGGGCAAGTCCCCGAGCTCCAACGCCTCCCGGGCAATCTCGGCGGCTCTGCCGGTCAACGGCGACGTCAACTCGTTGATATTACTGCATACAACCTTGCGGCCACTTGCCAGCACCACCACCACGGCCCGGTCGCCAATGAACGCCCGGTTGCTTCTGTTGAGCGACAAGTAGCGGTCGCCGAAGTGCGATTTGATTTCCCTCGCAGGTCCGGGCAACCTGTTACGGGCATGGAGATCGCCCACGGGCGTCTGGTCACGTGACCGGGAGCCGGGCACGCCACACCACGGGTTGAAGATCGTCGACGTGGTGGCGCAGGAGCCCTCGGAATTCACCCGTCCTTGGTAGATCCCGTAACTATAGGGCCCGTCTTGCTCGGGGTTCTCATTGAGCGTGAGCACGACTCTCACGTTCCCGTTACTCTCGGAGTAGAAGGTTGCAGTACCTTCGAGACCATTCTGGTCGAGAACCGCGTTGTAGACTGCGTTTCGGGGCAGGTCTCTGGTCTCTGGGGCCCGGCACACTCCATGGGCTAGGGAGAAAAGGGAGAGGAGAAGAGGGAAGATGTATTGAAGGGAGTGCATCTTGAAAATGATGAATATTGATGGACTCGTTAAGGAACCAAGAGAAATAAAGAATTGAGGAAGTCACGGATACTTATAGAAAACTCTATACCCCGCATCATCTAATGGGTCTTTCGAAATCGAAATTAATTCGAAAGAATAAGAAAGACGATTGGAAATAGACCGCATGCTTACCAATCAGATGGGTGGAGGCATATTCTAGTGGGTCTTCGAAATCGGAACTCATTCGAAAGAATAAGAAAGACAATTGAAAAAGGCCCGCATGCTTACCAATCAGATGCATGGAGGCTTATCAGACTGCGCTATTGTTTCCCTGCACCTCTCGTATTCGCTACCCCATTAGCCCGCCCACTTTGGTTCTCTTTCTTTTTTTACCCGATTGAGAACTAACTGAATTCTTTCACATCTAGGTAATCAAGACATTTCTGACCGCAGCAGGTGCAAATTCTGGGCCGTGTGCTTGTGTGCATGATATGCGGTGAAATGAGCCCAAGCGAGGCAAAGTTTCACGTATATCGTCATTCTTCTTCTTTCCTCAATGCAGGATATTTGCCTTATATTTCAGCAGCAACACTTCTGTAGTCTTGATGGCATTTGCTGTGTATTTGGATGCATCTCCTGATTGTGATAGCCCGGTGGTGATGTACGAGGCTTTCATCCAAAACACTTTCCAAATTGTCTTTTCAAGAAAATTAAAGGCTATTCTAGGAGTGATAGATTTCTTTTGCCAAAAGGAAGTTTCTGTGAGATCTGCATGTGTTTACGGCATCTCCAGTGCCCTCAAAAAGGCTGTGTAATTTTGAGGCAACTCGTACATATGCACAATTTGAGGGCTGAGCACGAACATGCAGCAAGAAGAATTGAGAATTTTGAAAACAAGAGAAGAACATGAGACATGGGAGAAGCTCGGTTCTGTTTGGGCTTTTTTTAAAATAGCAAATTTCAAGTGATACGATGAAAATTGTGTTTTTGAGCTCAAAACATCAATATTTACCCCAGAATTTGCCCTGTATCTTGCTGTAGAAAAGGACTTCTTCACCCCAAATATCCAGTTGATTACTCTAACATCCTTCTAGAGCTCATGCCTTTAATATGGTAGTTCTGATCTATGATAGCCCACAATTAGTTTTGGAACACTCATTATAGAGATTTCCTAGCATCTGAGTCAGGTCCACCCTCTGGAGCAAGGGAGGTCCCGACTGTCTTTTTGAGCTTCTTTCTTTCTCTCTTATCAACCACCCAAATTTTCGCATTCAACAAGACTTCGTGGCCAAGTTGGTTAAGGCGTAAGACTGTTAATCTTAAGATCGTGAGTTCGACCCTCACCGAGGTCGCTTGTTTTTTGTGCCTTAAGCATTGGGCTCTTTTTTTCGTCGTCTCTCCCGCACGTTTTGCTCACCTGCAGTCAGAGAATTGTGTCTTGTTATGTTAGTTCGATAGCGTTGAACATGCTTCTTCATGTGCGCTGGCAGAACTATGATTAATTTCAAGTCTTGGGATGTACACTCTTTTTCTTCTAACAAGCAGGAAGTATTGATGGGTTTGAGTAATTGATCAGTGAATGTCATTGACCTGTAGTAACATACTTCTTCTTTCAAAAGAAGAAAATAAAACGTTTAAGTTTTTGTCACGCGGTAAATAATTCTTCCTATATGGTTCGCGGTGTAGGGTCCAAAGATAAAGAACTTCCTTTAACTTCCAAATTGAGTTCTCGGAGGTAATGAAGCTTCTCCTCTTTGTGAAAGATACATTGATTAAAATGGAGCTCAAAAGTTCCCTTCCTAGCCCAAAAACTGTACAGCTATACATAAAACCTCTAACCAATTTCGAGGTCGCATTCAACGAATCATCTACAATGATTCCGACCTGACCTCTACGATACTTTTTTTTTACGATAAGTTATTTTTTGAGAAGTTCTCCTTTTTATGGAAAAAGTTTCTCTTTTCTTCTCAGGTGACAACAAAAAAAAAAGGATCTTTAATTGTTTTTATCGAAAGATTTACTCCTGTGTGAGATTTGAGAATCGCCTGGAATCTCAATGTACGCACCAACTTATCACGTGAAGGATGCAGTGAAGCCATAATTTGAAAGACCCGAAACGCCAAGCAAAAATCGAAAACTGGACTTTTCCCGAATTACATACAAAGCCACACTCCTTATTCTGTTTTATAAGATCAAAAAGCATTCAAACATGAAACAATCATAATGTGGCCCCAAGCATTATCGATATCACAGAATGAGAATATGTGCTAGTGCTAACGCGGGCGTGTATGAACACACTGTATATGAATGTCACATGGAGAGGGAGAATAATGTAAACAATTTCCAGTCGACTCCGTTTTCATATCATGAAAAACCTAAATGTATAAGATTTTGAAGAACGCGAGAGGACGAATATGTGTGTACCAAGAAAACGGGCGTTAACTGGACAGCGTACATTTAATGTTGACGCATGGCTGATGTGAACTTTAGAATGGGGAAACAAAGCAAGAGGTAAAAAGAAAATTCATCATTGCGCAAGCATCCTTCTAAACATTAGATGAACTCAAACGAATTTCAGCAAGAAAAAGATACAATACTCTGGCGTCGTATAACTAAAGAAGACAAAAAGACCGACCTTTGCAACTCTTATGATGCTGATGCCGGAGTGTACTGCATACGATGACAGAGAGCTCATCAGCACGTAACAGAGAAAGGAACATGGTTTGAAACACACGCGTGTCCGAGGAACACGAGAAATTATCACAGCTCAGGAAACCCTTCAGATCTTTCCAAGTGATATATTCATACTAAAAAATTTCAAAAATACACGGCTATTATTATACCTCTACAGAAGAACACCGCTGTGCTGAGCGGCGCTCTGTGCAGTACACGCGCGGTTTACGCGCAGCATCACAGATAAGATGCGCCTCTAGCTCAGTCAATACTGCTCCATTCTCCACACTTTAAAATACCCTAGATACCTTTATTCCCCTAAAATAAAACACATACCCCTAATATGGCCCCGCCGATCTACGTCAAAGGCGGCGTGTGGACCAACGTCGAGGACCAGATCCTCAAGGCCGCGGTGGCCAAGTATGGTCTCACCCAATGGTCCCGAGTCTCATCGCTTCTCCCTAAAAAAACCGCCAAACAGGCCAAGGCCCGCTGGACCGAGTACTTGAGCCCCGCGATCGACAGGAGCACGTGGTCACGTGCCGACGACGACAAGCTTCTCTCGGTGGCGAAGCTTTTGCCGAACCAGTGGCGAAGTATCGCGCTGATCATGAAACGAACCGCGACCCATTGCGTGGAGCGGTACCAGAAGTTGCTTGAGGACGCGGCAAAGGCTGCAAAAACAGGAGAAAATGCCGGAAGTGGAAGTGAGGATGAGGATGAGGACGAGGAAACGGCCGAGCTCCGGCTCGCGGGGCCTGGGATCGAGAGTCTTCCTGCACTAGGAAACGCATATGAGAGTCTTCCTTCGATGCCCGATGCACAGGACATGGCCGACGACGAGCGGGAGATGCTCTCGGAGGCCAAGGCCCGGCTTGCAAATACCCAGGGGAAAAAAGCCAAGCGAAAGGACCGCGAACGCATGCTTGACGAGAGTAAACGCGTAGCACTTCTTCAGAAACGTAGAGAGCTTAAAGCAGCGGGCATCACCGTGAGCTTGGCGCTGAAAAACAAGAAAAAGAGGAAGGAGTTCGATTATAACGCGGATATCCCGCATGAGCGCCAGCCGAAACCGGGGCTCTACGACGTATCTGCCGAGGAAACCAGAGATGAGGAGATCCGGGTAAAGTTCCAGAAACAGGTCAACTATAAAGGCATACCGTCGGAAAACATCGCCAACAAGGATAAGAAAAGCACGAAAAACACTAAGGAAGACGCAGAAAAGGACGCGAAGCGCCAAAAGGCGAAAATGCGCCTGGCTGCAGAGGCCGTATCTGCATTAGATGCGGCACATGATGCCAAACGGCGGAAATTGGAACTCCCGCTTCCAGGTGCAGTTTCAGAGGAAGACGCAGTCAAGGAACGAATTTTGGAGAAATCCAGGGCCCTCTTATCTGCACAAAATGCCGTTCCGGGAGGAAAACCAGTATTGTCAGAGATTTCGGAGGTTTCGGAGGTTTCGCAAGTTTCGCAGCCTAAAGTTGCAAATATCACCACCAAGGTCTCAAGAAAGAAGGTTGCGTCCAGATTGCATGCACTCCTAGCGACGGTGCCCGAGGCCAAGGAGAAAACACGGCTTGTGATGCCGAAGTTTGATGATAATGATGATAATGATAATGATGAAAATAAGGAGACAAGTTTGATTCCTGATATGGCCCATGACGCATTCATCTCAGACGACAAGCTCAGTTTGCTTCGGCAGGTGCAGGAGGAAAAAGCGAAAGGATATCGGTCCCAGGTGGTCCAGTTAGGGCTTCAGATCCCAGATCCAGAAAAGGAGATATTCTCGGGAGAATACGATGTAAATAATGGAAATGATGAAAATGGCCCGTTGTTGAGG
This sequence comes from Metschnikowia baotianmanensis, assembly GCA_030565705.1. Lineage (NCBI taxonomy): Eukaryota > Fungi > Ascomycota > Pichiomycetes > Serinales > Metschnikowiaceae > Metschnikowia > Metschnikowia baotianmanensis. The sequence goes on from JAJMCI010000019.1 coordinate 11,828, forward strand.
GAAATCGGAAAAGTGTACAGAGAATTGGTCAATTACGATACCCTTAAAGAAAACGACCCGGACTATGCAGGCCCAGGTCCCACCCATCTTGAAGAAGACCTAATACCCCAGATCGAGAAACTAGTCGAAAAAGAGCTCGAGAGTCTTCCTCGGAGAAATATCGATGAACTTGTTGAAAAACACTCGCGTCTTCCGAAACTGGAACAGGCAATTACCAAGACGTTCGATCTTCTCTATGCTCTAGATGCCAGTGCCAAGGAGGCGGACCAGAAACTGGCGATTCTCGAGGATACGAAGAAAAACATGGAAATTCTTGAAAATCTCCTGCAGAAGATTTCGGAAAACCACCAGCAGATTCTCGAGGCCGATCTCCAGGAGCGGGTTTTGGCCAGATTAATGTGGAGCGAAGATGCCGCTATTGAGCAGCGGTCGGCCACACTTCATCAGAAAGTGGAGGATATGAAAGCTGCTGAACGCAGGGTGATGAGACTGGAGATTGTGTAAAAGAGTTCGATGATATGTAGAGAGAATGTGGGAATGTTTTGGTACATTATGGAACATTATGATACATTAAAGAGAAATGATGAGACCGGGTTATAATCATGTATATTTGAATTCATTTATTATTTATTATTTATTTGCCGCCTCAAATTTCGGTTTCTGATTTTCAACCTTGTATGTCAGTCACCAACCTCATTTTGCTTTTGAGCCGACCCAAATTTGCCGGACATCCCCCATGTCTCTTCCACTTAGTAGACTGAATTGAAAATGTCTTTTGTCTGATCTTCAGTATCCCAGTTTGAGGGTAAAAGTTTCAACCCAAGATTAAACATTTCAACCCAAGAGTAAACATCTAAACCCAAGATTGAACTCACTCTTTGGAAGGATGGAAAGCTTCTTTCACTCGGGCTTCTGTCAAGTTTATAGGCGATATGATCATATGCTCGATTCTACTCTTGCTTTCCTCCCTTGCGTTCACTAGTCCGGTGGGATCTCGATACATATCCCATGACTTCCCTGCTACTAATCTCCAATCCCGATAAGAGATGAGTTCAGCTTCGATAGGTAGTATTCTTTTTTTCCAGATTTTGTGAATACCCAGACTTTGTGAATATCCAGACTTTGTGATTACCCAGACTTTGTGATGATCCAGGCTTTGTGATTACCCAGACTTTGTGATTACCCAGACTTTGTGATTACCCAGACTTTGTAATTACCCAGACTTTGTGATGAACTAGGCACATGAGGGGCCATGATCAGGCAGATAAGGAAGTTGACCTATAACCAATACAAGTGGAAATCATAAACCAGACGGCATGACCAAGAAATGAGAAATTTATACATTTAGTTTGATTGCTTTACAAGAGAGCACGCCTAGTCCTCGCGCCTGTTCAGCAAGATGCGGAGGATGAAGAGAAAGAGGTTCAAGATGTCCAAGTACAACGCGATCGCGGCCGAGACCTCGTCGTCGAGCGAAAACGTCTTCATGAGGTGCTGGGTGTCCACGAGAATGTACGCGGAGAAGATCAACGCGCCGGCGCCCGAGTACACCATCTCGAAGCCCTTGGAGTTCCCGGGGAAGAACATGTTCACGAAGCCGATCGCAATGAGCGCCCACACGCCCATGCCCAACGCGCCCTGCCAGCTGCGGAAGTCGTACCGCGTCTGGAACGCAAACGCCGTGAGCCCGATGAACACCACAAACGTGATCAAGAGCGCCTGCACCACCGCGTCGGTATCGACAAACGAGCACGCAAGCCCGATCCCGTACAGCTCGCAGAGCGTGAACCCGGCAAGCAAGATCAAGTTCGTCGGGTACAGCCGCGCCTTGACCTGCGCGCCCACGGCAAACCCGAGCGTGCCCACGATCGACACAATGTAGAGCCACATGTTTGTCATGCACCAGTTGCGGAGCGGCTCGTGCAGCCGGATCACGTACCCCACAAGCATGGTCACAAAGATCTGCACGGACAAGAGCGCGTACACTTTGCGCACAAACATCTGGCGCACCGGCAATTCGCATGATGCCACATTCACGGAATATTTGAAGTCGTCAGGGATGTTATCGCCCTGTGTTCTAGCCGCCGGGTCCTCGCCATACGCGGGCGGTTGCTGCGGCACTTCCTGGTACGACATGGGTCCTGTGTGCAGTGCTTGCTATTTATCTAGAGATTGTTATAGATTTCCTATCGTTTTTTCTAAAGTACGTGGAAATTTAGAGGGTGGTTGTAAAAGAGATGGAGTAGGGAGTGAGAGTGGCAAGCAATGTGAGGCGCGAAATCCGGGGGCGCCGGGTCACGTGCGGCGCTGCGAAACGCGGAGTGGTTTGGGTTTATATGCAGGACACATCTGTAAATTGTCAAACTGCATTTCTCCTAGAATGGGAAATACCATACGTTCAGTAACATTTTCAGGAGTATATCGCTTAGAATTAATTTGGAGACTGAATATATCCTATATAGATATAAATCTAAAAAGCACAGGGTCACGTATGACGGTGTGGACGTGGGTTTTGACTAGATCTAGATTTATATGCAGGATAAATCATTTTTTCTAAGTTTTCAAACTGCATCTTTTCTACAAAGGGAAATACCATACTTTCAGTATCATCATGAGTATGCTGCAAAAAACAATTAGTAAAAAGAATTTGGAGACTGAGTATCCTTTATATGAATGTAAATTCGAAGAGGCAATGTGTCCTGGCTTGTATCCTGTCGAAGCTGACCATGTGACTACTGGTTTCGGCTCTGTACTCACCGATGAGGGCCTTACTGATGTATGGCGGTATTTTTTCGTCAAGAAAATCCGTGTTTTTGATCGGGACGTGGCTACATACTTCGAAGAGGGGTTAGAAGGGTTGTTGAAAGTTTTTCGGGACGATGCTGCCCATCAAGACACGTTTGACAAGTTTGTTGGACAGTGTGAAAGTTATTTCGATTTAGTGTTCAAGACAAATGTTGACAAAGCCATTTTGAAACGTCACAAATTAGATAGTGGGCTTATCACCAGAACTAGAATTATCGATTTCTTGGAGAAAATGAAGCCAGGAAATGCGAAGTTCGAGAAGGCTCATTTGAAAATAGCTGAGTTTTTGCTGAAGGAATTGAGAAGAAATCATCCTACTTGGAAACTGGACGCCTATGAAACGTACGAAAGGTCTTCGACTGTCCTGCTCACCATGGTATTGCTCAAAGAGTACTCTGTGAGGGAAATCAAGACTTTGTACGAACTCTTAAATGCTCGTGGGGTGAAGCCATTGGAAGAAGGTGCTTCGCAGCAGGATAAGATCGACATGCTTAAAGAAATGAGATTCTTCCTTGATGGTCAGAGATTTATTAATGGTAACACCATTGCTTACACGAAGAACAAGCCAACGCCAAATATTCCTTTCTGTACCCATTGCAAGAAAAAGGGGCATCCAAAGCTGAGATGTTTTACGCTTTACCCTGGACTTAAGTTGTCTAAGTCTCCTAAAAATGAAAAGTAAGATGATTACTTAACTATTGCGGAAATAATCTGGGACCTCGGAAGGAATGCTTATGTGGTGAGTGATATAAAACATTACTAGTCATATAACAAAGCTATTACTCTGTTTACAACAGTAGACGGACAGAAGCTAGGTTGTTTCACTTGGTTGGATCTAGGGACATTGTTGTTAAATTAGAAAAATGGCCATGTGATCACGCCTACTAATGCCCACTATATTGCTCAAAGTGAAGCCTTTCTTATTTTCCCACTCTAAAGGCAATATACATGGATTGCCACGACTTATCTCAAATACAAGTTAATTATGAATGCCACTGGTGAGATTATTGGAGGTACTGTTCGAAGAAAAAAGCCAGTCATTACTTTGAGGTGGCCTTAACAGAACGTACCATTTTCCACCAGGGTGTTGAGCCTGTCAATAAAAGATACATTAAGTTGTTGCAGACGTTCAATTATAGGGTTCCGGGGCCCGTGATCACCTTATCTCAGTTAGGGAAGTTATTGATATGCATTGCATACTTTTTATAGAGTACAGGGCGGCGTATACCCTGTATCTTCTTTTTTTGTCTAGGGGATCTCTTGAATTGAAATGTGCATCTTTGGTTTATCACAGAACCTACTCTTGTCAACATTCTTTCTTGTTTCTATCTAACATATGCTATCTGTGGGTTCAGTTGTGTAGCATAATTTTCATTTCGAGATTTTATAATCAATGCTTCTTGGGGAAGTTGGTTTTAAACACTTTTGAATCTTTGGTACTGCCACCCAGATCTGCACTAAAGGATGGCCGATCCAGACTTTTCGTCACTGCTTCCACGTCTGTCAGATCTTGATACCGCCACTCCAAGTGGTTGGCCTATTTACGTGATCTAGTTCATGGTGCTCAAAACGATGTGAAGTTTCTAGACCATCCCATCGTTATAAGGGCAATATCGTTGTGGGGACTAGATATATTTCTGACATGCGTCACTTTTGAGCTTCTATTGAGGCGACCATGCAGATTTCGGGTAACCGGAGAGAAAGATGTGCCAACACGCATATATATCAGATTGCACATTTTGGGTCTGAACTTTGTCAGAAACGTCTTAACTGCTCAATACTTAATGTTCGAGTATTTCTCTAGGCAAATGAGTCTTGCGTTCAGCCAAAAACTTCAGTATTTTCTAAGCCTTACAATATGTGCAAGAGTTCTCTAAATATTCACGCCAGCCCAATAACTATCTTGACCATGGCGCAAACCATTTCAAACAATTTAAACGGTATGCCCATTTATCTCTATATCAGTATATGCAGTACCGCCGAAAACATCGTGCACTACAGTCGAATGCAAACTATTCTATCACTAAATTTACAATGACGCGACTATTCCCCCTGCTTCATCCATGATCAAGGAAAACCAGCACTGTCTTTCAAAAACGGACACTGATCCTGTTGGACTTTCGGGGGTCCTAATACCACCAAGAATGATGTCTCCATACAGGAACCTTTTATTCACCAAAACAGACTGCACACACGCCTCAGCCCAGCCCGTCTCTCTTATCATTGATCTCACAATCATCGAAGAATATCACACAGAAAAGAGACATCGAGCTCTGGATTGTGAAAACTATTGAAAACTAGGAAAATCAAAAGATGTCCAGTAATCTCCTCTGCATTCCGTTAAGGATCTGCGAGCCGCTTGAGCTTGAAAACAGGCTTGCTGAGGTCATCGACCGGGACTTTTTCCAGCCCGCCTCGGCATTCAAAGACCTCCAAAAAGCCCAGCGTCTCCACGAGCAAATCGTCCGAGGCAGCCAGAACGGCGAGACTCTCGGCAACTCGGAGCATCTCGAAAACTACGAGTCCTCGCTTGCCGAGTTCTTTTATCTCGTGCACGACCTCGAGGCCAAGTTTCCAGACCACGTGGTCACGTTTGAATGGTACGACACGCTCCACCACCGGCCGCCCGTGCTCCAGGTCCGGGCGTGGCGCCTGCAGGCGTGGCACCTCGTGTATCAGATGGGCGCTGTTTTCAGTTTAAAGGCGCAAACCGAGAATATTCATTCCGACGAGGGAATCAAGCAGGCGTGTGCATATTTCCAGGCGGCTGCCGGCTGTTTCCAGTACATCTTAGAGCAAACAGCCGAGCAAAACGCTGAAAACAGCTCCCAGAACGCTCAAAACGCACAGAATGGCCTCAATGCAGACTATACAGACTATATAGAAGTAGAAGGGCTAGAGCGCCACACGATCACGTGCTTACAGGCGATGATGACCGCGTCGGCACAGGAACTCATCTGGCAGAAAGCCACGCGCAACGCATCCATGAAAGATACAGTGATTGCGCGGTTGGCCGTGAAAGTGGCGGAGTACTATGAGGAGGCATTGAAACACGCGAACTCCTCAGAATCGATCCGCCAGGAATGGATCAACCATTTGCATGTGAAAAGAGGCCATTTCAGAGCAGCATCACACTTCCGCATGGCGAGCCACGCTCTTGATACGTTCGAGTACGGCGTCCAGGTAGCGTATCTCCGCAGTGCACAGGAAATATGCGCAGAAGCATTAAAAAAGAAACGGTACGTCTCGCAGTTCGTGCTTGAGGACTTAGGGGGGTTGCAGACGGCCGTGGAGGATAGTTTGCGTACTGCAGAGAAGGACAACGACCTCGTATACTTGAAACCCGTGCCATACACCCCAGACTTGCCGAAAATCGTCGGTGTGGCGATGGTGGAACCCAAAACGCCGCAGTTTTTGCTCAAAAGAGATCCCCAGTATATCCCCGCGTTCTCTGCACTCGTGCCGTTTGCGGTGGTGCAGGTGAGCCAGGCGTTTCGGGAACGGCAGGACGCATACATCGATGCATCTTTCCACGAGCCACTTTCTAAATTGACGCGTAATCTCCGCCAGTTTCTCGCGCAACGACAGCTTCCTGCATCTCTCGACACATTGCAGGTTCCCGAGAGCATTCCGGACCTGATTGTCGAGCACGCGCACGAGATTCTTGCCGTTGGTGGTGTGCATATTATTGAAAACTCCATGGACGAGATCTCGCTCTTGGCCGCGAGCAGCAGGGCACTAGTTGCCGAGTGTGAGGACAGATTACGTCTTGAAAAACACGAGGACGACTTGATGAAGGAGCGTGAGGGGTCTGCCAGATGGACGCGTACATCTTCTGAAAAAGCTGCCTTAGAGCACTGGGAACGTATTGATAAGATGCACGAGTACCTTTCCCAAGGCCAGAAAAGCGACGCGGTGTTGGGAGACATCTACAAGGCGATCCGCAGGAGTTTGGACGTCTACTGCGGGGGCCAGGCCTCGTTGGAGAGGGCCATTCCTCAAAATGGTCACGTGCACATGGACAAAGCCGGCGAAAACGTGGTCTTCGAGCTCCGCGAGTTGCTTGCACAGGTCTCAAAGCTCGAGACCAACCGCACGCGCTTTTTATCCAGCGTGGACCTCAAGTCTCGCAACCACAGCGTGCTTTCCGTGGTGATGGACAGTTACAAGCGCACTCCGGAATCCTTCCACAACGAATCCGGTATGGTGGACCCCGTCAGGTTCGAGAGGGTGTACGAGAAACACGTGACCTTTTTCAGTTCCGATCTCGCGTACTTGGCGCAGCTGAAACAGCAGCAGGCGGACCTCGAACGCAAAATCGACGAGACAAACCACCGTTTCGAACGCGTGAAAGACGCGTCTCTTAGTAAAGCGCACGCGGCGCGGCTCCGCGTGCTCCAGACGCTCGAGAACGACTACGTGCAGTACTTGGAGCTCGTGCAGAGCCTCAACGAGGCGTCCAAATTCTACACGGCGTTTTTGGACAGGGGGAACGTGGTGCTCAAAGAGTTCGACCAGTTTCTTTTAACTAGAAGAGAAGAGGCCCGCGAACTCGCGCTCCATATCCGGGGCCAGCGGAATTTCGAGGGCATCGAGGAGTCCATGGCCCGCAATCCGGGTAACATCGCCACGCCGCAGCTGCATAGACCCAACAGATGGGACATTTCCAGAACAGAGTCGCCCAATCCAGCGTCCAATACGTGGGATGCTTCGAAAGGTATCCGGTTCACGTGATCAGTTGAAACACTGTGTGCAGGTCGGGGAGCGGCTTTCTACGTTATGTGCAGGTCAAACGTGTGTTTTTGCGCTATACACAGGAAAATGCCGTATTGTTCGCGCACCATCGCATTACTTATCACCAGATGGCTCAGGCATCAAACCTCATGCTTCTCCGCCAGTTGCGGTACTTCAAAAACCTCCTTCTCACGAAACCAATGAAAAACGTCGTCACCATTGTGGGCACCACCGGCGTGGGCAAGTCGCAGGTATGCTTTTTTAAGATATTTCATGGATTTTAGGAAGCTTTGTCGAAGACTTTCAAACCATGTCCATATGACAGAATACCATACTAACCATCCCTAGTACAGCATCGAACTAGCCAAGGCGATCGGCGGCGAGATCATCAACGCAGATTCCATGCAAGTATATCGAGGTGCGCCGATCATCACCAACAAACACCCTTTGAACGAACGTCAGGGCATTCCTCACCATGTCATGGACCACATCCCATGGAGTGACGAGTATTTCATCCACAAGTACAGTGCCGAGGCCGTGAGCGCGATCGACGACATCCACGCGCGCGGGAAAACCCCCATCATCATTGGTGGCACCCACTACTACTTGCAGAACTTGTTGTTTAAGAATAAGACCGTGGGAGAAAAAGAGGACCCTCAAACGATGACTCCGCTCACCAGCGAGCAGCAGCAGGTGCTCGACGGGCCTGTAGATGGAATTTTCACGGCCCTCGCCGAAGTGGACCCAATTATTTCTGGAAAATTCCACCCGAAAGACACGCGCAAACTAAGACGCGCTTTGGAGATATACTACACCACGGGCCAACGACCCAGCGAGATGTACCGCGAGCAGAAACTCGACGAACTCGAGGATACCTCGCTCAAATACAACACGCTTCTTTTCTGGCTCTACTGCGACCCGGAGGTCTTAAAAGACAGGCTAGATGCGAGGGTGGATAGTATGATGGAGGCCACGGCGTTGGACGAGATCCGCGAGATGGACCAGTTTTACGAGAGCCAAACACCCGCTCCAGACATGACCAAGGGGATCTGGCAGGTCATTGGGTACAAGGAATTCCGACCCTGGTTGGAGGGCGGCCAGACCGACCCGAAATTGTTCGAGGAGGGCGTGGACAGAATGAAAATACGCACGAGGCAGTATGCCAAGTACCAGGTGAAGTGGATCAAGAAACTCTTGGGCGTGGAGCTCATCAAGGAGGCGCGGTTCGGGTTCAAGTACGGCGGGAAAATGTACCTTTTGGATGCGACCGATTTGGGCCAATGGGACGCAAACGTGCGCACGCGGGGCTTGGCGATAGCCCGCCAGTTCATGGAAAAGGGGCCCCTAGGGGTCACTGCAAAAGAAGCGCCGGAAAATCTAGAAAATATGCTTCCGACCTCGGCGTTTTTCGAGGAGTTCAACAGCAACAAGACCATCGAGTCCGCGAAAAACTGGAAGCACTTCGAGTGTCCTGTGTGCAAGGATTCAGAGGGAAACGCCCTTGTGGCCGTGGGAGAGGACAATTGGGTGATACATAAGCAGAGCCGGCGCCATAAGAAGCAGCTCAGCTATAATGAAAAGAAGCGAAAGCACGAGGAGATGCTCATAAAGTATAAGAAGGTCAAGGAGGATAGAAAGGCGGAGGGAGAGAAGGCGGAAGAAGAGAAAGTGGACGAAAAGAAGACGGTCATTGAAGAAAGAAAGGGGGGAAAAGATAATACAATTGAAAAGGAGGAGGGGAATTAAAAGTATTGGAACTAAAAGAGAATCGGCTTCGGGTATCATGCCGCAATTCTCAGAACTAATTTCTCATGTTATTCACTGCAAGGTGGTAAAGTCATGGACCAGGATTAAGTTCTCGTTCGAATAAAATCAAGACTCACGTCAACAGACATCGGGGATGTTCTACTTGCACATTCAGGATGAAACAGTCGCTAAGCCGTTTGAGTATTCTGGCCATTCTAGCAACATGAGTCTGACCATTCTGGTAACATGAGTCTGACCTTTGGAAGCTGGTGAACAGTGGATTATCTCGCACCTTAGCCGAAGGAAATGAGCGGATTAAACATACACATCAAGAACCAATTTGGTTCTACCAAGCTAATGTCCAAGCATAAGTCAACCCATCCAATTTCTCAAGAACAAGATTCTTCAAAGTGTCAAGAATACTTCATGTGAAACACTCAAAGCATCTCAGCCAAGCAACTCTCGGATACTCTCGGGAAAGCTTTCGATGCCCTTGGCAAATCCAACAGCGTCCGACTCGTCTTCGTTCCAAAAAAGAAATAACGGGTTGATGTTTGCACACGCGATTTCCTTCCCGTCATACTGCAGAATCACCTGCGACAAATTGTCCACCAAAACCAGCTTTTCCTGTTTGAGCGATATGTACCGGTCCTCGTAGACCGGCAGCATGGTGAGACGGAAACGGCAGTTGTTTTTCCGAAAGGATTGCCCACGGCATACTCTGCAGGATAATATGTGCCCAGAACACTACAGACTGGGCCAAACACCTCCAGATTGCTGTCACAGTTCCAGGAAGAAGCGACTTTTTCTAAGTCGATTTCAAAAGAAACCGGCGACTGATGTAGGGGCAAGTCGGAAAGGGCCACGGTAACAATGAGCCATGTCCTTTCCATTAGGTGTCAGTATTATCTGAGCAGTACGTGACGTTAGTGACTTAGTGATAAAACACGTGATTGTGAAATTTTTGGATAAAGGATAAAAGAAATAAGGCGATCTGTCTTCAATGGGGGCGACTGTGGCTTATATAGTAAAACAAAACGGTATGAGTACACGTGGTGAATTGCGTTTAGACGAAAGGTTACTCGTCTAATAAGACAACTCGCGAATGTCGTTGTGGTTATGTCCTACCTGACATTGGGTAGTTGACAAAGCCAATTTCAAGACGTAGTTGAGGTCATGTCGGATTCATCTTAGATGATTCGTGAGATGGGACCTCGAATTGGGTTAGATGTTTCATTTATAACTTTACAGTTTTGGGCTTAAAAGGTATCTTTTGAGCTCCCCTTTAATCAATGGATATATCACAGAAAAAAAAAAAGAGAAAGAAAGAAAGAAAGAAAAGCTTACATTTGCTAAGCCACTGGTCAATTTGACGTTATTAGCCGTGTACTTTCCCTTCAATGATGTATCAACCAAAAAAAAGCGACAGATATGCCCATTGTCATGGTGCCTTCTTTTTCTTGAACCCTCTCCACTTTTTTTTTTCATTTACAAAAAATCACATTTTATACACTTCAACCTGTAGTACCTCGGCAATCGGGCTGAATATGGAACAAACACAAGACAATGGTGGTCTTGAGACTCTTCTATTTCTTGTTAGCAGCTAACATATTGGGTATGGTTATTTGGGAGCGGTAAAAGTGGAGGACGGTGCACCTCGCAAGTACACTAGGAATGAAAGCATATGTACCTGTGAACCACTATTTGCTTGGTCATTCTCACAGAAAAACAAAGAAATAATACTTTGGAGACAATAGACCTGAATTTTTTGGCCTGTTTTGTCTTAAAAGGTGCATGTTTCTGTCATCGAACGTTTCTTCGACCCATAAACGACGCAGTATCTCATATATTACGCAATACGGGTACGGGAAAGCTTGGCGGGTTTTTACATGCTTAAGAAAATATAAGAAAAAAAAAATAGATAAAAAATACGTTACTAATTGCTTTTGCAAACATAGAAAACTTTTAAAAAGAATGAATGAGGCGACTGTTACCCATTGTTCCTTCTAAATATTCATCACTTGAAGTAAATACTCAGAAAGAGTCACAATTTTTTAACCACTTCCTCTTTATTTTAGTGCACTGAGTCTAATTATTTTAAGGATTTTCGAGCTTCGTTCCTCATGGCCCAATGGTCAAGGCGTCTGGCTACGAAAGTAACCACTTCTGTTGGAACCAGAAGATTCCAGGTTCGACTCCTGGTGGGGAAGCTTCTTTTTTTCGGGGTGCTACTGATTCCAAGTGACGGATTCGCGTGCCGCTCTCTTTTTGACCCTCTCAGCAAACCCCTCTATCTGTATCTGAACTATATCTTAACCATATCTTAACTATAGTCGGATAAACCACCGGTTCCTGGATAGTTACTTCTCGACCTCTCCACATCAATTTATACCTCGATATCCACATCTACATCTTTATCTTTATCTACATCTCTATCTATTTCTACTTCCATATATCTCCATTTCTATTTCTATCTCCATAGTTCTAGCAAATCATGAAGATCTACAGTCTCTACATTCTCAACAAGGCCGGCGGCTTGATCTACCAGAACGACCTCAACCCCGGCTTGGCCCGGCTCAGTGCCAATGATTACTTGGTTTTGGCCGGCACTTTGCACGGTGTGCACGCCATTTCTACACGGATCAGACCGGCAGAAAACACCGTGCCCCAGGACGAAATTTCCTCTGTGAACAGCCAGATCTTGGCTACAGGAAAGGCCAGGCTGCCCAACACAAACACACTGGGGCTCCAGCATATGGACACGGATCTTTTCGGGCTCTATGTGTTCCAGACGTTGACGGGGTTGAAATTTGTGATTGTGACGAGCCCGGGCAAGACGGAAAAAACAGGCAAATCAGGCGCACAAAACCACGCGTCACGTGCCGCGTCGGGGGCCCCGTTGGGCGAGCTTTCCCGCCAGTTCCAGTCTGTAGGTGCCATCTACAAGGAGGTGTACCAGTACTACTGCGACTACGTGATGAAGAACCCGTTCTACGCGTTGGACATGCCGATCAAGTGCGCCTTGTTCGACGGGAAGGTCAAGGCCATGGCCAACGTGCAGATCACCGCTTGAGGAGGGGAGAAGAAGGGAGAAGAAGAAGAAAAAAATGGATGAGGAGGCGTTCATGAACGAAATGTTGTGTGAAGAGTGATTGAGGTCTCCAGATTTAGAATAAGAAGGATCGACATTTATTCGATTCAGAATAAGAATGATCAAGGTCTCCTTGATTCAGAAAATGGCCCAGGCTCTTACATTTAGAAAAAGAAGAATCAGGATTTCTTTGATTCCTTTGCTTCAGATAATGACCTAGGCTCTTTAATTCAGAAAGAGAATGATCAGGATTTCCCTGACTCAGAAAATGACCAAGGCTTTTTGATCCCGAAATAGAATGTTCAAGGTCTCTTTGATTCAGATATTGAATGATCAAGATTTCTTTGATTCAGGAGATGACCCAGCCTCTTCGATTCAGAAAAAAAAAATCAAGGTATATTTGATGTGTAAGATTACCAAGGCTCTTTAATTCAGAAAAAGAATCGCCAGGATTTCTTTGGTTTTTTTGTTTCAGGAAACGACCCAGCCTCTTTCAAGACTTCCGCCTCATGGCCTCGGTCAATGCAAAGCAACCCATTTAAGCCAAGAACAATGAAAGAAAAAAAAAGGATGCGAAACGCGGGAAATGACCTTTCAGATATGAGATATATTCTTTCTTTATTATCTCTTTTTGTCTGCTACAATTTTTTCAGCCTTTCCTCACGAACTTTGCCCCGCCATTGACATTCACTCCATTAGGCCCGGTCCAAAACCCGCCTCACATTGCGCGGCCTCACCTCTCCCACCTCTTACCATCTGTGCAGAGCCTCATCACGAAATTTTCCACCCCGGCCAACCATCAACCAAAGATACCAGAAACAGGAGCTTTTTGGAAGAAATAAAAAAACGGAAAAATAAATAAATAATATTATGGACCCCACTTCGGAACAACAGGCCGAGGCCGAGCCCAAGCCGGCGTTGGAGTCGAGAATCGGCAAGGACTCGCCGTTCACTTTCGGACAACGGTTTCTCACCGAAGACCAGGATGTTTTCAAGCACAACGCATGGGACCACGTGGAGTGGGGCCCCGAGCAGATCGAGGAGGCGGAAAAACACATCGCCAAGCAATTTGACGAGCCCGTGCGCGACTTCGACAAGAAGTTGTACAACGCCAACCCGGCCAAGTACTGGGACATTTTCTACAAGAACAACCGCGAGAACTTCTTCAAGGACCGCAAGTGGCTCCAGATCGAGTTCCCTTTTGTGTTCGAGGCCACCGGCGCCGACTACGGCAAGCCCATGTCCATCTTGGAGGTGGGCTGTGGTGCGGGGAACACGTTCTACCCGATTTTGAACCAGAACCAGAACCCGCAGCTCAAGATCTGGGGCTGCGACTACCTGAAGGTGGCGGTGGACTTGGTGAAAAGCAACGAGAACTTCGCACCCAACCACGAAAAGGGCATTGCGTACTCGTCCGTGTGGGACTTGGCCAACGAGGAGGGAACGCTTCCCGATGACATGGAGCCCCACTCCGTGGACGTGGTGATCATGGTGTTTGTGTTTTCTGCCTTGAGCCCGGAGCAGTGGCGAAATGCCGTCCGGAATCTCGACAAGGTGCTCAAGCCCGGGGGAAGAATTTTATTTAGAGACTATGGCCGGTACGACCTTGCGCAGGTGCGCTTCAAGAAGGGCCGGTTGCTTGAGGAGAACTTTTATATCCGTGGGGACGGCACGCGAGTGTACTTTTTCACCGAGGAGGAGTTGCGCACGATTTTCTGCGAGGAGGGCCCCTTTTCAGAGACCACGATCGCCACGGACCGCCGCTTGCTTGTGAACAGGAAGAAGCAGTTGAAGATGTACCGCATCTGGCTCCAGGCCGTGTTCCAGAAACCGGAGTAAGGTTTTGGCCATTGTGACTTGGAAGAAGAGAAAGGGTCCCTTTGACTTGGAGAAGGAGACAAGTTTCTTTGTTTTTATTCCTGTTTATTGTTGGACGCTCGATCATGGCACGACTACGACGTAGAGGACGTTGTCCATGAAGCGGAAACGCGTCCAGAGGTCGACGAGGGGCTCGGCTAGAAGCACATCGACGTCGATGCCGTGGACATAGACTTTAGGAAAGGCGGCAGGGGAGTGGGAGCGTGCATGCACGTGACCAGAAACGGCACTCAATGCGTGGGCCAACGTGGTCGGCGATCCATCTGCCTGTTTCGACCATACTGGTGCCTGGAGAATAGCGGAGGAGCCTGCTAAATAGAACTTCAAGGGGACACGAAACCGCGTGTCTTTTGCGGGCAGAGCCAACTTTCTGCGGATCGCAGAGTACACTGTCAAGTCGTGGGTCGCCATGGCCTTGCACAAGGCGGTGGTGTCGTCGGCACTGAGGCTCATGACGGAGCGCGAGTTGCCGTTGAGTACGTAGCACGACTGCTTGAGTGCGTTGAGAAGCACCCTGTTTAGAAGCTTTTCATAGATGCCCGTTGGTTCTTCATAGATGCCCGTCGATTCTTTATAAATGCCAGTTTTAGACTCGAGATCCTGCCTAATATCCGTAGAATCGCGATCCTGCCTACGTTCCGTGTCAAACGGGATGATCTCCTGGGAGGGGTACGGCGTGGATTCCGAGGCGGCCTTGAGTTCAAGGCACCACGGCAGGTGTGCCGTTGGCACGTGACTGAAAGCACACATATCGTAGAGAAGCCCAATGGGCAAGTTCCACTTGAGAGGCACGTGTTTGTGCTCGAGCCACACCGGCAGCACCCCGAGTTCAGGGGCGTTACATGCGGCACGGAAGAAGTCACACATTCTTTGGAAATATACAGGGAAATAGAGCACGCGTTTGGCACAGAGCAAGTACTCCGTGTCTTTGTACGAGACACGCACGTGCACCTCGCCATTCCACACCTTCTCCGTGATCTCGGCCATGGAAAATGAGGTATGAGAAATGAGGTGTGAAAAATGACGGATTCAAGAAAAAATGAAGGATTTAAGTTCAAAGGTGGGTGTGGAGGGTCAGATGGAGTATGAATGTGGGTCCTAAAGAGGATCTAAAATGGTTTGTATGATGTGCGCGAAATGTGGGGCCAGGAAGAGATGGATGAAGGAGAGATTCGCGTGGAGTAAATCATATCAATAATATTTCGCCTCTCGAGTGTAATAAATTATTTCTTCTTATCTTTTATCTCTTCTTGTTTTTTTCTTTAATGTAATCCCCACTATTTTTTCACTTTCACTAAAACAAGCAATGATATATAAACCCATAAAGGTGTATATAGCCTGGTTCATACTCATATGTGAGAGATAAGAATAAGACCCTCCCCCATAACCTGTCAGGTCCATAGTAGTTTGAGACCGCCATGGGTAATCTTCATCTCCTATAATGTTTTTGTATTGACTCTTTTATATTTGTTTCTTTGGTAAATCACTCTTTCCTAACACGTGATTCATTTATGAGTTAGATGAGAACGGAACTCTCTACTTCTTGAATATGGATTGCGTAAATGGCAAATGTCTTCCCGTCAGACACCTAGCTCTTCTAAGTCCTACTGGGGCCATCATTCACCGATATAAATTTATATATTTCCAATTTTACACCATCGATCTCCCCCGCGTGAGCATGGAGATGTTAACAATGGTAAGAAGTAATCCAGAATTGAACAAAGAGAGAACGAACAGAAAAAGCAAAACAGTTAATGCTTTAAATGAGAGTCTTTTTAGAAGAACCCGAGTAACAGTTATCTCGAATTATCGTGAGTGAGGGCGGATTGGTGATCAGGCAGTTGCTCATCGTATAATGCAATGAACAACACACCAAAGATTGGTTTTCGACCTTCCAAACTCCTGGTTCATTTGAGGCTTTTAGCTGTATAGTTTTCCTTTAACAAAAGTTTCTACCAAAAGAAAATATACCTATTCACTCATTGCCCTGGAGGCCAGGTCACGTGCCACGCTCGTCTGCGGCCCTGCCAAAATGTCACTGAAATACTTCGCCAGTCCCTTTGAAAGATGCCAGAATGCGCCCGCCATTCTATACGAGCTCCTCGATGACAGATCTTATGAATCGCCATTCCACAAGCAAGCCTCTATTTTTAACTCTTTCTCATAACCCCAGATCAGGCGGGATCAACGATTCTGATTCGAAAGCTGGCTTATCCTGCATACAGACACGGCTGCGGCGGCGGCGGCCGTTTCAACAAACGAGAACACTTCACATTCCACTCCCCATTGTTTCCGGTACAAAAGAGAGAATTTAAAAAAGATAAGACAATATTTGACATGTCCTTGTTCGAGAGATATCATTCTTATTTTTCTTTCCTTATTTTCGTGCTTTGTTTTTCTTTTACACTCGATCAGAACCTTTTTCTATTTCTTGCTCCTAATCGTTTGGCTTTGCTCGCAGGGGCTGTTTCGCGGCCCTGGTGCTGGATCAACCGGCCCGATTCGTCGTTTCGAGCCAGCCGGGTCCTGCATATAGATAAGATCAACGTGGTGCCAAACAGGAAGGTGGTGCCAGTCGGGTAGAAGAAACAATTGGCCTTATATATATAGCAGGGCGGGTCCCCTGCCCGCTGGCCACAAACAGCACGATTATTTCCCCATTGTATTTTTTCTTTGTCGTGTCGTTTTGTGTTGTGTCATTGCATCCCATCTTAGCATCCTATACAGGCCACTTTACCTTATCTATCCATTGGCTCTTCCAGCAACCCAATTCTTTTAACCTTCCACCCCCACCACACTAAAACATGCCCTATCTTCCAAAACAACGAGGAAAAAACACGTTCTGCTTGTCCATAGAGGACCTCACGCTGCGCCAGGCATCCACGAGCCTCGACGACTTCGACTTCTGTCCTGCGTTCGAGTCGTACACGCCCCACAAATTTGCACCCGAGCAGATCCCAGACATCCCCGTGTACAACCGTCAGAAAAACACAATCAGGCGTTTTTCCAGAACCAAGGAGGCGTCTGCTCCCGCTTTGAGAACCGTCTCGGCGGTTTCCGAAGTCTCATGTGTTTCCAGCGCCACGGAGAACTTTGAGGACGCGTTGGAGCCCGTGGCCCAGTACGCGCATTTTGCACCCACCGAGAAATTTGGCACCAACGAAAAAGACGAGAAGAACGAGAAGAACGAGAAGGAAGAAAGTGACGAGATCCATGGAAGATATAGATATACCGCGGTGAGATTGTCAAACACGAAGCAGTTTGCAAACTCTCATGGAGAGGAGACCCGCAGAAACACGCCGTCTCATAAGGCCGCGTCGAGACTCTCGTCCTGGTTCAACCGCAGGGTGTCTTCTCAGCAGGAGCACCAGGCTCAGTACGTAAGAGAGCACCAAAAAGAGCAAGAAAGAGAGCATGGAAGAGGTCACGTGAGACCACGTGTGGACAGTTCCAACAAGCCGTTGCCTCCGATCAGGAGTGAAAACGCATACGAGTCCGAAAACCCGGAGTTCCTCTTGAACACAAGAAACAGAGGCGTGGACGGCAGAAAGGAGCACAAGGAGCACAAGGTGGGACGCGTGGTGGAGAGGAAACCACCCACGCCCACGAGCCCCGACGAGTTCCCCCGGTTCCAGCCCCACTTCCAGCTGCTGTTCCAGCCGCAGTTCAGATCTCTCAGTGTCAATCTGGAGAACACCGTGCTCGAGCCAGACTACGCGGTGACTCCAACTTCTAGTATGGAACCTGGCTTGGAACCTAGCTTGGGACCCGGTTTGGAGCACCTGAAGAGCTTGCAGAGGTACACGACTGCCAGTGCCGGTGGTTCGGAATACGGCTCCTCATCTGTTTCCGGAAGCCAGAGAAGCCACTACTCGGACGCGTCCAGCCGCACATACGGCCACTCTCGCTCGCACACCGACGTGTCGACCCAGACGGAAATGCTGTCGGTGGAAATGCATTTGCCTGCAGACATCTCGTCTTACTATGGCAAGCCAGTGCCGCAGATGGAGCAAGCGCCATCCGTGGAGCCAGTGCAATTACAAACTACACATAATGAGGGAAGAAAGCTGATGGACCTCAGATCCACATACGGCGTGAGCATCTTCGACCACTACGACTATGCGGAGGAAGAGATGCCGCCTTTGCCTCCAAAACACGAGCACAGAATGTCCAGTGAATACACGGTGGCTCCAAACCACGGGTCAGAGAGTGCTCAGAATGGCCAGTACATGGAGAATGGCCAGTACATGGAGAAAGGCCAGTACGTGCATGATTCCCAAGCTCAGATTGAGCCGCATGTGCACCATGTCCAGTATGTGGAACCTGAGAGGAATGTTCAAGGTGAAAGAAACGTCGAGGACGCTCCTGTAAAACAGAATGTTCCGGACTTTCAGAATGTCCAGAACGAGCAGTACTTGCAACATGTCCAATACGTGCAAAAGGTTGAGAATGAGAGAAATGCACGGGAGGCTCAGAAGGTTCAGAAAGAACAGAATGTCCAGAAAGAACAGAATGTGCAGAAAGAACAGATTGTTCAGAGAGCTCCGAAATCTCCAAGATCGCCAAGGTCTTCCAGACCCCAATCGTACCAGTCCGCAGCCTCTCCTTCAACCTCAGGAAGACGCTCGTTGGACGTGTGCCTTGATATGGGTGCAGAGTACGACAAGTCTCGGTTCTTGATTCCGGTGGAAAACCAATTGCCCCGTGCCAACATGAACCGCCTGAAACACGAGATTCTCATCCACCACAACTACGTCAATGCTTCCAAGGAGAGTGCTGGGTCGCAACCAGTCAAGGGTGACCGCAGATCTGTTTCCAGTAAGGAGAGATTGGTGTCTGGATTCAAAGACAAGTTCAGCCGCGTTGCGGCATAAAATTGTGTGAGGAGAGTATCAGCCGGATGAAGGAGAGTTATAAAGGAGTTATAGAAGAGGACCTCTAGGAAAGCTAGGAGGTATTAGCATATTGGTATGTAAGCCAGTTAGGCACATCATATAGTCATTAATTCATTTCACGTTCATTGAACGAAATGTAAGCCAGTTAGTCATATCATATTGTCATTAATTCATTTCACGTTCATAGAACGAAATGTAAGCCAGTTGGTCATATCGAATAATCATTACATCATTTCACGTTCATAGAACAGTATGTAAGCCAGTTAGGCACATCATATAGTCATCAATTCATTTCACATTCATAGAACACGCGGCCTATAATTTCACAACCAAGTCGTCTGCCTGGTATAATTTCAAGAGGTCTGCGATCCCGTACTTCTCTGCAATGGCGTCATTGATGAATCTGCCGCCCAAATAGTGGACTTTATCTCCGGTGTGGAACTTTTCAGCACATGGTTTGGGAGCCGTAAGACTCACCAACATGGCCGCGTCGATGTCTTTATCCAAAGGTCCCTGGTCGACGTCCCAGCCAGAAGGAATATCTACAGAGACAATGGGGGCCAACCTGGCCGATTTTGCCGATAAATACGAGATTAATTCATCAAAAGGAGCCCGGATCGGCGGCTGGAAGGAGAACCCGAAAAGCGCGTCGATGATCACCTTGACGGACCCGTTTTCAAGGAGGCTTTTCACCAGATCCATGGAATTCACCTGTTGAACACCCATATCCTCGAGCTGTCTTGTGAGCCGCACATACAAGTCTTTTTTTGGCTGTTTCGGGTAGAACACCACCGGCTCATAGTAGTTCCATGCCTTGAGGTGGCGTGCACATACGAGACCATCCCCGCCATTATTGCCCGGGCCCACAAGCACCAATACTTTAGCAAGTTCAGCCTTTTCAGACTTTTCAGACTTTTCAGACTTTTCAGACTTTTCAGACTTTTCAGACTTGTCAGATATTTTAGTTTGTTTTGGAGGCGGGTATTGCGTATAGACCGCCTTGGCGACCGCGAGGCCCGCCAACTCCATCAATTGGTCAATGGAGAAGGAACCACTGGACATGAGTTCTGCGTCTAGTGCCGCTGCCGCTTTGGCAGAGAGTGTTTTGAACATTGGAGGGTGAATATAGAGGAGAGAGAAATTAGTGAGTTTCAATGAGATTTAATGAGATTCAGTTAGAGTATCGTTGATTTCTCGCAGTTAAAAGGAATTATAGACGGGAACTATTAAGAATTAGAGATACTAATGTTGGGGGCTATATGATGTAGCTTATCTGAACAGGTGTTGCTATATCCAAGCTTTCGAGCACGTGATCAGAAATGTAAACCATTCTTGGTCACGGTGCACGACCCGCTAGTAGCCCGGAGCCAAAAGATTTTCCAGTCCGGATACAGCTATACTGAAATAGTCGTTACTATATTTTCACGCGAAAACGAATAAACCAAACGATCGTCTGTGAGATCGCACTTAACACAGCAGCTGTCACAAGTTCCAACAGATTAAAAGTCAAAGCCTACAACCTCGCATACGATGTCAGACGAAGAGAAGCAACCAGAAATGGATTCTCAAAATCAATTCTCTAAGGAAGAGCAAGAAGCATTGGCGTTTTTGAAGATGATCAGAAAGATAAGTCAGAAAAAGGAAGGAAGAAATCCAGCAGATCTTCCTAAACTCTTACCGGAAATCTCTGAAGGCGAGAAGGGAAAAGAGACCTCAGACATCGCATTTGACCATTTCGGAAAAGAGATAAGGCGGAAATTGAAAATCATGTTCAAAGACATTGCACCATTATCAAATATATCAGTGCCAAAATGGATCGAGTTATTGGATAGAATTTTTGAGCAATATCCAAAGGCAAAGGAAATACTCACAACTAAGGATTGGAAATCTGCAAATTTCGATGGCCACCAAGTGGACTTCGGACGATTCAAATTCAGGGAACATCGTTACATCCAAGGGGCTTTTGATCTTATGGACACAGAAATGGTACACTTTTTCATGGAAAGGTCTTTGCTCGAAAACGTAGCTGCCACCGAAACATTCGCAGACATTTGGAAGACGATAGAGACACTCTCGAAAATGCCATGTAGTGATATAATGGAAGAATACTTTCAAGATACCTTCGAAAGCTGGACCCTGATTGCCCAAGACAGCATATGCGATGCGATTACTGCCTATTTGTACAAAGTTCAACACAAGTACGAAAAGCAGCTTGTCGAATTCATGGAGTGCTTGGGGTATCCTATGTACCTAATTTATGCACGCTCCCGGGGAACGCCCGTGCACGCCCCCTTGATGAACAAGTTGGTTGAACTCTTTGAAAAATACAAGAAAGATAAGATACCATTGAAAGGTATCCTTTCATTCTACGACGAGATTCTTAAAAACCCTCTGGAAGAGTGGCACCAAAGTTTTGGAGATAACCAAAGGAAAACGATATCCTTGATGCAACCTCTCAAAAGAACTCAAGGCGATGGTGCGGCTTATTTTCCTGGACCATTTCCCCCACCCACAAAGAGGCAGCACATGTCGCACCCTACAAGATATCACGAACCATATGGGCATGACACCAAACCATATGGAACCGATTTGAAACGTGATTCTCGCAATACGTAAGCAATTTCCGAACTTCTGGAATTTCACAAGGGTTTACTAGCGAGGCGGCCCCACCACTCAGTGGCTCCAACGCAATAACTACTGAGACATATGCACACTGAAACAGAGGTGTTCTACTTAGGCGCACTTCATACTTAATGCACATTAAATCACAAACAGTAGAGGGATCACCACCACAAGCAATCTCGATATATGATATAGGAGCGAAATGTTCTCTAGTGTGCGACTTAGACGTCCTCACGGATTACTCGGAATGCAAACAACCAATATTAGGATCTAACGATTTCAAGTGCATCGCAACACACACGGGAAACCTCATTCTCAGCAGACAGGGCATTGGAATTACAATCCCACTGGTATTATACTGTCCCTTTGTCACACACAATTTTACTTTCGCCCTAGACGTTGCAAATGCTGGGCACCAAGTTTGCCATGACAATAACAACCTAGGGCTGTTCTCGATTTCAAGCGGTGATAAACATTCTATTGGTAATGATCCAGGTGATGTGCTTTTCTTGGGGTATAAAGACTTGATACCCATCGAAACACATCACCAATTTTTGCCCTCGGAAAGGACTACCAATGACCCTGAGATCAACGCTCTTTTGTGACAATTAAGGCAGTTATGTGTACTTCTGTATGATCGCTACTAGCACACCACAGAAAACTACCACTCCTGAATTCGGCCCAAGATTCCGAGCTTATTTTCTTCTTGACTGTGATATGTCCATCGAAGGATTACAGGTACTCAAGAAACACAACGTCCTCCTATTTACTAAAAGTCCTGGGGATGCAGACCAACTTAAGGCGTGTACCGTACATATCGAGGCGAACATGCCAGCCACACCGCCTAAGTCTCGACACATTTCAGCACCCAGAAAACACTAACGAGTGCATTTCAACACAATGAGAGCAATTTTCGGAAGTAAAGGAGAGAATGTATTCTTCACCACACTCACTGATGAGTACTCAAAATATACGTGAAACACGTGATACTTTCCACTGAGTGCCGTGCCCCAAACCAGTCTATGTCACGTATCTGCAACCCACCGCCTGTTCTAGACCTTATATGCTATCTATCTCCAGGCCAGAGCCAAACTCCAGGTATCACGACGCCATATCTCTCCAAGGACCTCATCGATAAAACAATCCCTGAATGAAGATACATTTGATTATTTTTAACATCAGAATCCATGATTTATAACTCGAACGTTCTCACCCAAATGATAGACTAATAAATGTTCTCTTTGGTACTGCATTATATGCCGCGCCTCACTCCCGGGTCTTTTAGCAACCCTTGAAACAGAGAGAGCCAACAGAGAAAGCCAACAAAAAAACGCGGAAAAGACTATTTCAAAATAGAGAAAAAGGCTGTTTCAAGAACGATTGCATCGTTTTTGCAGCAAATGGCGCCGTTTCTCATTATCCTTGTCGTCTTTGTCGTTTTTGTCTTCGCCCACTGATATGTGCTTCAAGTGATCTAGGCACTTGGTAAGTAGGCACTGCGGTCTGCGAAATCCATAGCACCCATTAAAAAATACATGTTTGTAAAAGTAGATGAAATACGCTTCCCTGAAGAAAAAAAAAGTGTCTTAGATCCTTTAACAGACTTTTTCTATGGAATTGCAACTCCTGTCTTTTTTCGTTTCCCACGTTTCATACAAATCTCGATATGCTCTATTCTGTTAAACCTCCGCTGGTCTGTGGTCCTAGTTAAGCCCGACCAAACCAAGAGGCGAAAGACGCGTATTCATGTGCACATAGCAGTGTTTCATAGCAGTGTTTCACACGACAAATTTCCTTAAAATAAAAAGAGTGCATCTCAGAAACATCAACACGGTGATTAAAGATCGGATAATAGCAAGCAAGTATCTCCCTCATATATATATATATATATATATCTATCCCCTCCTCCGAACAACGCAATTCCAGATCTGAGGCGCCAGTGCATAGCCACATTGTACATACGAGGCGCGCCTGCACACAGCGCGACCAACGTCTGACCGGCCCAGTTAGGCAATGACGCTGGCTCATTTTTCAAGTCCCGTCCGAGACCCTGGCCCGAATTCTAGAAACACTCGCCACTTACCAAAAACCCATAATTTCTGTAACTGTTTTCCACCCGATCCAACTGTAAAACCCATTCAAGAAACCAACTAATAAATCGCCATGGACTCCACGTTGCAGCTGATTGCGGGCCTGAGCGGCTCGCCCATGATCAACTACAAGAAAGACGCAAAAAAGGCAGTGAAGTTCACATTCATGGTCGCCGGCGAGTCCGGCACGGGGAAAACCACGTTCATCAACTGTCTCTTGAACCGCAAGGCCATGCCCCACGCATACGAGGGGAAAAATAACTCACAAACGAAAACGTTACTGTTCACACTGGCACATGCTGTAGCGTTACCCAACACGTCGCTTTTGGCCCGGAAC
This sequence comes from Metschnikowia baotianmanensis, assembly GCA_030565705.1. NCBI lineage: Eukaryota > Fungi > Ascomycota > Pichiomycetes > Serinales > Metschnikowiaceae > Metschnikowia > Metschnikowia baotianmanensis. The sequence goes on from JAJMCI010000019.1 coordinate 36,026, forward strand.
AAGTTCAACGCCGCGGCCGCGGGCGACGAGCCCGGCATTGCGTTGACGGAAACCAACGTCGAGATCCTCGACGAGGATAACGTGCGGTTGAACCTCAACATCATCGACACGCCTGGTTTTGGCGATAACTTGAACAACGAGATGTGTTTTGCCGAGATCGAGAACTACCTCAAGCAGCAGTTCGACCTGGTGTTGGCCGAGGAGACGCGGATCCGTAGAAACCCCAGGTTTGTCGATACACGCGTGCACGTGATGTTGTACTTCATCACGCCCACGGGCCATGGTTTGAGGCAGTTGGACATCACGTGCATGAAGCGCTTGGCCAAGTACGTCAACGTGATCCCCGTGATTGCACGTGCCGACTCGTTCACGCCAACCGAGTTGCAGCACTTCAAAAACGAGGTCAGAACGGATATCAAGAAATTCAACGTGCCCACGTTCCAGTTCGACAGTCTCTTGGACGAGTACGACGCGGACGGCGACCAGGAGTTGGTGCAGGAGTGCAAGTTCTTGACGGCGTTGCAGCCGTTCGCGGTGGTGGCGTCCGAGCAGGACTTCGAGATCAGAGACACGCTCACGGGGCTCTCCAAAACCATCAAGGCCAGGCAGTACCCCTGGGGCCTTGTGGATGTCAACAACACGCAGTATAGCGATTTCCCCGTCTTGCGGTCGGTGCTTTTTGGGTCCCACTTGCAGGACTTGAAGGACTTGACCCACGACTTCTTGTACGAGACATACCGTACAGAGAGGTTGAGCGAGGTCACGGGCAAAGAGTCCGCGTCGTTCCGCTCCGAAACACGCAGCACGCCTGATGGTCACGAGGGCCGTCCAGACGGTCTCAAAGACGCCCTGGCGGCGGTGCCCTCGTTGCTGAACTTGGCGATGTTGGCCGCAGACGAGACGTCCATGCAGCTAGACTTCACGCAGGACGAGCTCGAGGCGGCGGAGACGTCGTCTGTAGCATCCAACCTGCAAAAGCACGCGCGGTCCATGTTATACGACGACGACGACGCGGAGACAAGATCGCTCGCGCCGGCAGAGGACGCGTCGTCCGCGTCGTACACGTCGTCGAAATCCGCGTATTCCAGCGCCACCACGCACAAATCGGGCGACCGCATCGCCGGAATCGCCGACCGGGCCGCGGACCGCGCCGCCGACGCCGCCGACATGAAGTTCAAGCGGTTGCTGATCGCGCCGCAGCGCAACCAGTTGCGCCAGATCTCCGAGACCGTGCCGTACGTGATCAGGCACGAGCGGATCTTGGAGAGGCAGCAGAAGCTCGAGGAGATGGAGATGGCCTCGGCCAAGGAGTTGGAGAGCCGCGCCGCGCAGTTGGAGAAGAAGGCCGCGCAGTTGAAGGCGCGCGAGAAGATGCTCATGGAGAAGTTGGAGCAGTTCAAGCGGGCCGAGGCCGGCAAGAAGACGAAGCAGGTCGAGCACGTGGACGATGATGAAGATGATGAATCCGGCGTGCCCTCCAAGTCCCCGGCTCGTGAAGTGGACGCCGACGAGTCCGCCGAGACCACCACCATAGTTTACGAAACCCGCTAAGTAGAACACTGTAATGCAAACCAAAGAGAGAAAGAAAGAAGTGAAAGGGAACAGGCAATCGTAGAGAGTCTGTATAAAGAATCATCTGGCAATCCTCTTGCAAAAGATTTTCAATAATTCGGAGTGTTGTTTCGAGTCTGTATTCTTGATATCCGGGTCATTTCATTATAGTAGATGTCGCCGGAATACCCATATGAGGATACTCTGGTATCTAAACTTCCCAAACTTAGAATTTTGCAGTCAATTGCGATTAGACCTAGGCGAAAGTGGATGGTTTCCTTTCTTAAGGGCATTATCACCGGTCTGTCGTGTCATTCTCCACATTTGGTGCACATTTGGTTTGGGATTCGGGTATTATTTTCTTTTGATAGATATATTGGTTCAAGGAGAGCTCAAAGACCCAAAATCTGTACAGCTATACATAAAATCTCTAGTCCAACTCGAGGTCACATCTAACGAATCACCGTCCATGATTCCGACCTGGCCTCAACTTCGTGTTGAAAAGATCGAAAAGTATAATTACTAATAAGTCACCTTTGCATAGACTCTTGAATTTTTTTTTGAGGAAAGCATTTATCTCTTTTATTTTTTAAAAGAAATCCATACGGCTAAATACCTCGGATAAACCAGTGGCTTGGAAGGTGAGATCCCACCTTCGGTATCTTGTACATTTTTTCGTACCATGAGCAAACTGTCAGACCACCAATCCGCCCAAGGGGTTGGCTTTAATATTTTTTTTATGTATATTTTCTTGGTTCTGTAACTATATTTAAGCCCTTTCAGGCTAGGTAGAATACCATACTTTTTGTTGTGTGTTTCGAAGGTGTTATATAAGTTGAGACTCTCGTTGCTCCTTAAAGACTCAAGCAAGAGTCTAGTAAAATAAGGCGAGGTCTGTCAGCTGAGCACTAATTAGGATTCTTGAAATGCGCTGCAAAAATCGAAAGTGGATCCATTTTCGCCCGTCTTCTCACACGGTAACTCTAAATCCCTTCGAAACCACATCCGAGTCACATTTCAGTTACAAAAACAAGACTTGATGTATTATATTGAAAACTCACTGAACACTTAGTATGCGTGAGGGCGGTGAAGCTTTAAATACACGATTCGACCCTCAGTAAGCGCATGAGTTCGAGTTTCCAAAGAAAGAAGGGAATGAAAGAAAGAAAAAGGGAGAGAAAGAAAGTAGAAGAAGGGAGAGAAAAAAAAAGAGAAGCAAGAAAGAGAAGGAACTGATATACATAGTCAATACTCCATGATTCCTAGATTAGAAGTTTCATATATGGCTGTACAGTCTTTAGGTTAGGAAGGTAACTTTCGAGCCCCTCCTTAATCAATGTACCAATAAAAAAATCAAGATAAAAAGAATATCCTAGCCTGGCTTTAAAAAAACTCTAAGTTTTATCTTAATCTAGGCCAGTAAATTAAACATGAAGCTAAAGAAAAGGCAGAAACTCCGAAATCACACCCGTAACGTTCTTCCGACAAGTGCGAACTCTGAAACCAAATGGCAAAAGACGTGTCGAGTTAAAGAGGCGAGGATTCATCTGGAAGTATATGCCAGAAAAGGCCAGAAAAAAACAACAACCATAGGAAAAAAACGAAAAAAAAAATAGATACCATATATCCTGATCTTATCTTATTTTTACATTCTTTTCCCCCTATTTATTTATCAATCAGGTGTTCGAATTCTCACACTCCCTCTGCCCACATTTTCCGTTTCTCGAGCTTCCTCCATACCGTCAGGCTTCAGCAACCAGGCGCACGCCCTTGGGCGTTTTGGGCCGCGCACGACAGCCAAAATTTTCCTTCGGTTGCGACATTCTGGTCGCATGTCCTTGCCTGCCAACAAGCAGATCCCGTTTTATTGTACACTGCCATACACTGTTGAAACATCGGCATTGGGAGCTTTTCTTTGTGCCACTAACACGCCGAATTCCCGAGAAAGTCTAGTTTCCCACCTGGCGCTTTCCTCGTTTTTTCCCCGCTCGAAAACGACAGAAAACACGTCCGCTTGTTATCAGGAGGAGACATTACCCGCCGACGTCCTACCCCTTGGCACCGCCCGTTTTCTCTTTTTCCCCGCCACTAATTCCCAGGCATCTTTCTGAAACAGATCTGAAACCATCAGCACGCCTCGGAAAATTACCCGGATCTGCCGCTGAACACAAATCAGATCCGATATCAGATATTAGATCAGTATAACAAACCACACCAGTTTAACCACACCACACCACACCACACCACAAACCCCGGAACCATGGATATTGCCGGGCTATTAGAAACGGCGCTTATGTCGCCTGACGCCTCGACGAGAAACGCCGCCGAGCACCAGTTGTCGGAGCTCGCGGAACACTCGTTTGGCCAGTACATGACCTACTTGGCAGAGATCTTTGCCAGCGACGGCAAGCTGCAGGTGCGGGTCTTGGCCGCGTTGGGCATGAAGAACCAGTTGACGTCTAACGACGCCCGCAAAAGACACGCCCAGCTGGTGCGCTGGCTCCAGTTGGACCCGGCCCACAAAAGCGCCATCAAGACCCAGGTGGTGCAGGTTTTGTTGAGCAACGACGGCGACATGACCAACTCGATCTCGCAGGTGGTGTCCGCGATCGCGCTCATCGAGTTGCCTCGCAACGAGTGGCCCGAGTTGCTCCCGGTGATCACCGAGCACACCAAGACCGAGCAGCCCGTGAACGTGAAGCGCGCGTGTCTTTTGGCCATCGGATACATTTGCGAGAGCGCCGACGCCAACGACCCCCAGATCATCGCGCAGCTGAACGGAATCCTTATTGCCATCGTGCAAGGTGTACAGTCCACGGAACCCTCGGTGCAGGTGAGACTCACTGCGCTCAACGCGTTGATCAACTCTTTGCAGTTCATCAAGCTCAACTTCGAGCGCGAGGGCGAGCGTAACTTCATCATGCAAGTCATTTGCGAGGCCACCCAGGCCGACGACGCCGAGTTGCAGGCCGCCGCGTTCGCGTGTCTCGCCAGAATCGTGCAGTTGTACTACCAGCACATGTCCTTGTACATGGAGAAGGCGTTGTACGCGTTGTCCATTAGCGGCATGCAGAGTACTAACGACAGTGTCGCGTGCATGGCGATCGAGTTCTGGTCTACTATCTGCGAGGAGGAGTTCGAGATCGCGTTCCAGGTCCATGAGTTGAACGAGCGTGGCGAGCAGGCTCCCCCTGAGCTCAAACTGTACAACTTCGCTCTCCTTGCATGCAGAGAGGTCTTGCCCGTGTTGTTAACGTTGTTGACTAAGCAGAACGAGGATCCTGAGGACGACGACTGGTCGGTCGCTATGGCGGCCGGCTCGTGTTTGCAGCTCTTCGCCACCGCCACAGGCATGTACGTGGTGGAGCCCACGTTGAGCTTCTTTGCTGCCAACATTAATCTGCCAGAATGGAGAAACCGTGAGGCCGCGGTCATGGCTTTCGGCTCCATCTTAGACGGCCCTGATGTGGAGAACTTGAAGCCCGCCATTCAAGAGGCCATCAAGCCCATTTTGGCCTTGATTTCCGACCCCACCATCCAGGTCAAGGAGACCGTCACATGGTGCTTGGGTAAGATTGCCGAGGTCGCGCTCAATGCATTGGACTTAGATGCCGACTTGGAGCCATTGTTGCAATCTTTGTTGCTCGGTTTGAACGACCACCCCAAGGTCTCTGTCAACTGTTGCTGGACGCTCATGAACCTCTTGGAACAACTCTGTGCCGAGGCACAACTGCAGGAGACGAGTGCCATGTCAAAGTACTACCACACTTTCGTTCCTGCGCTTGTACAGCTCTCGGGCAAAGAGGACAACGAGTTCAACTCGCGTGCTTCCGCATACGAGGCCTTGTCTTCCTTTGTCACCTACAGTGCTAACGATTCCATGCCTATCATCCAGCAGATCGCCACCGAGGTGCTCAGCAGATTGGAGGCCTCGATCGGAATGCAGCTGCAAAACTTCGGTGCCGAGGGTAGGGCTGCTTTGGAGGAGTTGCAGATCAACCTTTTGTCTTTGTTGACTACCACCATCAGAAGACTCAGCGGCGAGGTTCGCGGTGCAGCCGACAACTTGATGACTATGTTCATTAAGCTTTTGGAGGCACAGGAGCCCAACGCATTGATTGAAGAGGACATCTTCATTGCCATTTCCGCTGTTTCCACTGTTGTCGGTCCCGACTTCTTGAAGTATATGGACTCTTTTGTCCCATACTTAACGAAAGCATTGAGAAACGTTCTGTCGCAAACCTGTGTCACAGCTGTTGGCTTTGTTGCTGACTTGGCACAATCTCTCGGGCAGGCTATCGCTCCGTTCTTGGACGGTTTGATGGCCATTTTGGGAGAGGACTTGAACGACAAGGACGGCAAGCGTGAATTGAAGCCCGCGATTTTGTCATGTTTCGGTGACATCGCAGGTGTCATTGGCGCTGGGTTCATGCCTTACATGGAAGTCGTCATGCAAATCTGCTCGCAGCTCTCCACTATAACTCCAGAGGACAGCTCCTACGACTCTCTTGAGTACACAATTTCGGTCAAGGAGGCCGTCTTGGACTGTTACGTTGGCATTGTAAGCAGTCTAAGCTCGAACCCCGAGCAATTGTTCATGTTCCTCGGTCCTATATTCCAGTTGATCGAGCAGATCTCGGGAGACGTGGAGATGTCTGCCAACGAGCTGACCGCCAGATCTGCCGTCGGCTTGTTGGGAGATATTGCAGCCATGTACCAGGATGGGCAGTTGAGAAACTACTACGAGCAGGCATGGGTGACGGCCTTCATCAAAAAGACCAGGGCCAACATTGTCTTCACGCAACAAACCAAAGACGCTGCTAGATGGGCCAGAGACCGCCAAAAGCGCCATATTGGTTAATTTGCATGTTGGCGACTGCAGGCCCACGAGTTGCTGCGCACTCAACACCAGACTAGTCTTTAGTCGACCCTTCTCTGTCATTGTTTGTTCCAGGGACAATCGAGCGAGCTTTGGCGCCCCAGTCGGCAGTGCCGGCGCTTCACATTACGATAATCGGACTCCTCTGGGATTCGCATATCTCTATATATTACTCTCATCTCATTCTCTCATCATCTCTTACATCTCAAACTCTCATTCTCTCACCTCATTCTCTCACCTCACCTCATTCTCTCATTCCTCTCATCTCATCTCATCTCTTTCTCTCATCTCTTTCTCTCATCTCTTGCATCTATACCCGGACGCTCTCCGCAGGTTCCCCTTCTCTAAATAATCTCCCGTCACGCTACACTGTAGTGTGACAAATACACGCATTATCTGACCTCATTATTCTGTTCACCAAGACAAAGTGTGTGCACGTTTGTGCACATTTCGAACACGTGCTTTACACGAGTTTCCTCTTTTGATGGAAATTCACAAATTCCGTGAATTTCTTGATTTTTTTTTCTTCCATCTTTTGTGCTTCTAGGCGCGTTTCTCCATCTCCGATATCAACCCTCATCACTTTCCACCTCATCCCATTTCATCCCATTTCTCCCAACTCATTTTCGTTCACTTCATGGAATAATGGATAATGCATACAACCCGGTACCGTTCTACCACACGTTTATTCTCTACGACCCCGCCGACGTCGTGTCGACGGCGTGTGTGCAGTTCTCGCTCTTTCCGATCTACGTGATGGTGTTCTACTTATCGTGGTTTTTGGTGACGCGAGAAATCCAGCCGGTCATCACCGTTGGGGGCCATCTTGTGGGGGAGGTCTTGAACGCTATAATAAAGCACATGGTCAAGCAGCCGCGGCCCGAGTTCCACAGAAACTTTGGCGACGCGTCTCTGGTTTTGGGCCATGGCATGCCCTCAGCGCATTCTCAGTTCATGGGGTTTCTTGCCACGTATTACATCTGCGTAGTTTTCCTACAGACGCCAGGCACGAGGAACCGCAAGCTTCTCATGTCGGCGTTCCTCGTGGCGGCCAGCTTTGGCGTGGCGTTCTCCAGGGTCTACTTGCAGTACCATACGACGCCTCAAGTTGTAGTGGGTGTCGCCGTGGGCGTGCTCTGGGGCCTCGTGTACTTTGCGGCGCTGCTGGTGGCACGTGACATCGGCCTAGTGGACTGGGTGCTTCTGTGGCGAATCGTGTCGTACTTCAGCGTGAAAGACGCGTACTACCATTGCTACCGGCTGTTTGAAGAGGAGGCAAGGGAAGTCGAGGAGAGAAAGAACGAAAACCCGGCGAATGCTGTGTTCAAGGAGCATGTAGAGTAATTGTGTATAAATCGAACAGAGAGCGAATGAAGTGAAGAAGATAGTGTTGGAAGTGTAGAGCGAGATAGTCAGTGATGTGATAAGTAGAGAAGAGTGACGTGAAGAAAGGAAGCAAAGAGAGTCGAGGGAAAGAGAGAGACAGAGAAACTAAAATATTAGAAAAGAGAGAGGAGCAGAAGGTTAAAAAAAGAGAGGGGTGAACAGATTATGTGAAGACAGACCCCTGGTCCATGTACCGTACCTTTTGAATGTGTATTAGAGATGTCGCAGTATACCGCGCGGGCGGGCCTAGAAGTCGTCCCACGCGTCGTCGTCCTTTTCCTTGTTTCTGAGGCTGTCGCTGCCCAATGCCGGCATCTTGGTCTCGTTGGAGGGCTTCTGGAAGCCAAAGGCGCGGTCGACGTTGTTGCCGCCGATACTGCCGCCGATACTTCCGAAGAAGCCGCCCAAGGACTCGTTGAGGCCCTTCTGGTGCACGTCCTTGGTGAACGTGCTGAACGTCTCCTGGCCGTACTTCCCCGTCTGCTGCATTTTCTGGCCAAACTGGGCCATCGCACGCTTGGTTTCGCCGCCGAGGTCGCTCTCCTGAAGCTGGTTGATGCCGGGCTTGATCACCGACTCGTGCACCTCGTTGACGGACTTGGCCACCGTGGAGGAGAAGAGGCTCCAGCCCTTGGTGAGCGCGCCCAAGGGGTCTTCCTGTAGGGAGTTGACCGAGAACCCGGCCAGCGCCGGGGCGCCGTTTTTCTGGCCGCCGGAGCCCAGCGGCGTGTTGCCGAACCCGGCGTATTTCCCGCCCTGCGAGGGCGGCAAGTGGTCGGGGCGCTGCTCGTTCTGCGAGCGGATCCGGTCGAAGTACGCCTCGGTGCGGGCCTTATCCACGACGGGTGTTTGTGATTTCAGCCCACCCGCCGAGTTGTGGCCGAAACTTGGCTGCAGAGCGTTCTGCGAGGGCTCTGAGCCGATGGGCGGCTGCTGCGAGCGGTCCTTGGCCACGTACTCGCGGCCCTGCACGAGACAACTCAAGTACTCCTTATAGTCCTCGGCCACGTAGTTATCGTACTTGGCCTTATGGGGCAACGCGTTGTCGACACCGTTTTCCTCGAAGTACTTGGCGCAGTTGGCGTTGCCGCCCTTTTCCATCTGGAGCACCTCCTCGGGCTTGAACTGGTCCATGGTGATGGATCGCACAAACGAGATGTGCACACCCAAGCCACGGTGGACTCCAGCGCACTCGAGACAGATGAAGATGCCGAACTTGGGCAGCGCCCACTGCGGGTTGAACGCATCGCAGTCGGCACACCGCTTGTTGGCGTCGGCCTTTTGTAAAAGTAGAAGCTTGCGCCGTGTTTCGGGGTCGATCGACATGTGTGGCGGGAAGAGGGAGGGTTTGATGGAGATTGGTCGGACGCTTGTTAGTGTATCAACGCGGTCGTGTGCAGGTCAAAACGGTTTGGTGATGAGAGAGTCGGACAGTGAGAGTGAGAGAGTGAGTAGAAAAGAGAGTGGAAGTGAGGAAGTGAGAGAGTGAGTGAAAGTGACAGGTGCCAGCCGTGCTCGGCGTGTGTGCAGGAGCGTACTCTAATTATAGTTAGACAACTTAGAGCATAGGATAACGGTTGGGAACGAGGGCGGGGGGATTTTCGTCTAAAAGTAAACTTTTCAGATTTTTCTTCAGCTGATATTTTCTGGAGTACCCTTTTGGATATTTTTTGTGTTTTGTGTGGACAGTTTGCACCAGGTTATTCGGGCTGGCAGTGCACCTTGAATCTGGAATGCAGAAGGCTCAGGCAATTTGGACTGGCTACAAGAGCAGATATGGTTTCTGGGCGAGAGTTTGATACCAAGTATTTATGGTGAAAACCATCATTTTTCATGCTCAAAATGAGAACGTGCTGTGTACTTTTTATTTTATTAGAAGACGAAGATATGACGTCCCACGTACTATTGCTGATTGAGGGTGTAGTTAGGCGCAATTGTTTTTTTTTTGATGGATTCATTGATTAGAGGGGAGCTCAAAAGTTGCCTTCTAAGCCCAAAACTGTACAACTAAACATAAAACCTCTAACCCATTTCGAGGTCCCATCTGACGTATCACTTATAATGATTCCGACCTGACCTCACCTATGTATTGACATCGACTTTGTCAACCACCCAAGTGATGAATCGCTTTCCAAGCTTTAGTAATCTGCCTAGGCAGTAGCAAATAGGGCGCATGTTACAAATAGGGCGCATGCTATCAAATTGGGCGCATGTTATTAAGTAAGGCTCATGTTATTAAGTAAGGCTCATGTTATTAAGTAAGGCTCATGTTATTAAGTAAGGCTCATGTTATTAAGTAAGGCTCATGCTATTCAGTCAGGTGCATGTTATTAAGTAAGGCTCATTCTATTAAGTGAGGTGCATTCTATTTATTACAGCGCCTGAAACTAGAGTCTCTTTCTTTCTATCGTAGTTGAACTAATATTGATTCTCTAAATGTATCGAGGATGAGTCTTTTTATATGCATTGATGATATCGTATATAATGTGATGTAGCTTTCAAGGGTCCAGAAAACAAAGAGGCTGTTCTAAAAAGCAGTCCATAGTAGAGGGGAGAGCCCTAAATCCCCAAAAGGCTCCCAAAGAGTAATACGAGGGCAAATGCAATCCAAGAAGCGTATTCCTCAAGCTGCCACCAGATAATCCCACTTCCCATCACTCCTCTCTCAAGAAACCCTCTCAGGAAACTCTCTCAGGAAACCCTCTCAGGAAACCGTCTCACCTTTGCGCCTTCTCTATCAACACTTCTCCCCCTCTCTAAAGTTTCGTCAAAACTTCACTATTCCTCTTGGTGAGTTCCACAGGGTACAAGTGCTGCGTGGACAGTTGTCCGCTCTGCCACGAGGCGCCGTCCACCACATGCACTGTACCTGTCACATAGCTGGCTGCAGGAGAGAACAAGTACACTGTAGCCTCGGCAATGTCACGGGTGGTGCCCATTCTTTGGAGAGGGATATTCTTCACGTACTCGTCCTTGTTCTTGACGAGCCTCTCCAAGCCCTCTGTGCCCGCAATGGGGCCGGGCGCTATACAGTTAGTTCTAATCCCTAAAGGCCCCAACTCTACTGCCAACGCGTTCAGCAACGCGTCCACCCCCGCTTTCGCCGCGCCCACGTGCACCTGGAAAGGCACACCATAGTAATGCAAAGTCGCCGAGACGAAAAGAACGGCACCTTTGTTTCTACGGAGCTCGTGGAAGGTCGCCTTGACGGCATTGAACGAGCCGAGCAAGTCGATGTTGACGACCGACGCAAACGCGTTGGACGACAAGTGGTTGAAGTCGGCCAAGAAGTTGCCGGCCGCGCCCGCAATGAGGAAGTCGATGCGGCCAAGCTCGGCCACAGTAAGTGCTACGGCCTGCGCTATGGACTTTACATCCCTGACATCAGTATTGGGACAACCGACGACTTTTGCATCCTTGCGCAACTGCTGGATCTCCTGAGCGACCCTGTCTGTTTTTTCCTTGTTGCGGCCCACAATGGCGGCATTGGCGCCAAGCAAAACCATTGCTTCTGTTTGCACACGACAGATAGTGCCTGCCCCGCCAGTGACAAACACGACTTTTCCCTTGAAGATGTCGGCCTTCCACACGGAGTTCTCGACGAAAGACTGATCCAAGACCATTGTTTTTTATATATATTGTTAAAGATTTGGGGTTATATGGGTGTTAAAATATAAAATACAGTAGTAGACAGAAGATAGAAGATATATGGGGCGAAATGAAAATGTTCAGATGGTTCGGGCTCGGCCAAAATCACGGGGTTTGTATGGTGCGCGGCGTGCACATAGGACCGGGGTACCGTGCGTTTTGCGGGGTCGAGCCGAGGACTCGAGGAGCATGGCCGGAGATCTTTTTTTTTTTTTTTTGATATGTAAGGAGATTGGAGAATGGAAAGAGGTGTAAATTTTTTGCTTTGAAACTTTTTTGGTAAATACAATCCTTAAAGGGGAAGTCGAAAGTTACTCATAATACCCCTAATCCAATTCGAGGTCACATCTAATTCCGACCTGGACTCAACTACGTGTTGAAATTGACTTTGTCAACTACCCAATAGATGAATCATTTCCACGCTTTTGTATCCAGCCTAGGCAGTAAAACTGAAAGCAATGCACCCAAAGGATTTCTTCGCCGTCTTCCCGCAAATAGGTCACGGACGGCCTTGACAAACCATATGAACCTTTTCAAGTTCTGGTGTGAGGTGTCAGTAGGTTGGCCTCTCTGAGATTTATAGAAGCCGAGAAACCGATTTTTTGCCATCATTGTTTACATACGTCGCACATTGTCAGGTACCATATGAATTAGAATATATTGACTGTCCACCAGCAGAAGGCAGAGGTGACATTTTGTGGGTAACTTTTTATCTGAAAATCCGGGCTTATATGAAGAGGAGTGACTAGGGCTCGGGAAAGCTCTAATCTCTTGATCCTCATTGCATTCTATAGGCGTATTAAGGGGGTTTGGGAGTATTTGAGTAGGCCCTGTAGGGGAGGTTTTTTCCTATGCTACAATATGCTTCTTTACAAATAATACGTGAATGAGAGACAGGTTTTGGACCCAATTACCTCTACATAGCCTTTTAGGAGTCAATTAAGCATTTTTAGCTATAAACGTAGCCCCAGCAAAGATTCCATTGAAGATTTGAGCGAATGACATGATAGTTAGGTATTAAAGATATGGGTAAACACTAAGGAAGGGAGCGAATCGCATGATGATTAATTATTAAAGGTATGGGCCAGCACTCAGAGAGGGAGCAAATAATGGGAATATGTTTCGGACAAATTGTCAGATAATCAAGGACTCAAAGAAAAGTAAGCAGGGCCAAAGAACTCAAAGAAAAGAAAACTCTGATGTTCGAGATGATCCAGAGAGTTCCTCCTGAGTCGTAAACTTCCAGCCCTCTTGTTATGTTGTCATGCTGATAGGGCTGGTATCCTCCTCAACGCCATTTTCCTCCGGGCAACTTCCAGCGAACGTGTCACTTTCCCCCAGACAACTTCTCATTTCCGAACCCATATCGCCTCCGTTTTGCCTTCCACTTTCTCTTCCATTTTCCCTTCCGTTATCGCGCTTTCTCTTTACATTATTCTCATCTCGATCCACCATTTCGTTCGCTTCGCTTCCATACACCCTCTTGCTGATGGCTGATTTATCGTATCCGTTCCCGATCGCCTCTCTTGCAATTGGCGAGGAATGCGGAATATGTTGCATATACTCCGGGTCCGCATCGACGCTGGTGACGGTGAAATCTTTTGCTCTTTCCTGGAACTTGTGTGCTGCTGCTAGCAAGTCTCTGCCAGTGGACACATAGCTGATCCTAGTCTCCAAAAACAGCCGATATTTCTCAGCAATGTACACGGCCAAGCCTCCGAAGTTTTCGTGGGAACTGCGCCGGATGATGTTTTCGAGCAAGTCCAAGCACAGCGAGTTGATCAACGAGTTCTGGTCCGCGACGGTGTCGAAAAACGCAAAAAACGGCGCAAAGAGGTCCTTGTTGATCATATAAGTGCAAAACGCAGGGTCGTCAAGGAGGACCAAGCTTCTGAAACACCGCACGACCCCGAGTTTCAATGTGACATGAACATCCAAAGCCAAGGCCTTGACAATTCCGTCAAGAGCACGACTCCCCGTGAAAAACGGCCTGCAGGTCGACGCCTCGTGCTCGTGGCAGCAGAAGGATATAAGGTCGCAGAGGTGCTGGAAAAGCGTGGGGTCACTCTGCAACTTCTGTTCTGCTTTTGCAGTCACGGCCTCGGAATCGCTTGCTAGGTCGATGAATGTCGCAAACAATGTGGGGGCCACCTGTTGGTAAAAAGCCTCGAAATATTTCTTCACATACGCTTCGTGTGCGTGGTTCTTTTCTTCATATCCCAGAGAACTCTCACTGTCGGCTTTGGCCGGATATCCAGAATCGAAAACCGTGGAACATAGAAGGCTCTTCATCGCCTCGTAGGCCTGTGTTTTCAACGCAGGGTCGGCATCATTTAGGAGCAAGTTTGCTAGTATTAGGGTCAACGACATGTCGTTCATCAAGTTCAACTTGATCGTCTCGGTATTTTCGTGCGTGTGCTCGTCCTGGCCATTCTCCTGTTCAATCTCGTGGTCATTTGTGAACGCCTCGGAGTCCTCCAATTCGTCCACTTCCTTATGCCCGTTAGATACTAGTTTCACCAATGCGACGTCCTGGTCGATCACCGCAGTCAAGATCTCTACGCCGATTACCCGCATGCTGTTTTCCGGGCTGCCGAGAGCATATTTCACCATACTTAGGAGCCCGCATTTGACGAGCTCGCTGAAGAAATCCGTCAGCTGGTTTGCGGGAAAGCCTTTGACTACAAGCACGTACTGGTGGATGAGCCGCACGCCATCGTGCTTTTGGATGTCCGCCGCAGACAGAGACGCGTCGTATAAGCCGAAAAGACGCACGAGAAAGTGGTCGTTTGCCTGTGAATCCTGGAGAAAACGCACGATTTCCATCTGGTTGGCATGCGCCATGCTGGCAAGCAAAGTGTGCGCCAGGTCGTCCAGATTCGACGGGAGAGCCACGTTCTTGAGGTACTGGAGCACGAAATCCTTGCGGAAAATATCCATTTCTTCGTCGGGTGTACGCGTCGGTAGCGGGATCTCGACCACCATTTTGAGCCGCGTTTCGTCCTTCAAATATTCGCGGTGGCACGCCCTGAAGTCGGGGAAGTTGCGGTCGTATTCTAGAATCCCCGCTAGCCCCATCGCCCGAGTTTCAGAAGAAACTAGCTCATCCACGATCTTCCCCTCATTGTAATATAGAGCCACCTTGACGACGTCGTTGAGACAATGCAAGCCCTCGAGGTCCTGCGAATCTTCTAGAAGGTGAAAAAGACTAAAGAGTTTATCGAAATAGTGCGTTTCCACGAGAAAGTTCAGGATCTTGAACCGCGAGAACATCGAGTTGCAACCTTGTGTGAGCAACTCCAAGATCTCCGGGAGCGAGTCACGTGCTGGGGTTTCCGGCGGGTACGTTATAGGCCCCGTGATGAGCTCTGTGATTTCTCGGGGAACTTCGGAAGGGCCCTGGTTTTGCATCGAGGTGAGCACATAGTAGAGGGAAATCAGGGGGGATAAGTTTTCCTGCTGAACACGCACAATGAAGTCACAAAGGTCCGCACACCCGTCTGTTTCTTGGAACGAGAGCGCCAAGTCTTTCCCGGAGAGATCCGTCCACACAATGAGTGTTTCCTGCTGTCTCTGGTATTGGATGCTTCCTTCGAGAAACGACTGCAAAAGCACGTCCTGGGCGTCGAGCTCGTTTCGCACAATGAAATACGGTTTCTGCGTGCCGGCCTCGAGCTCGCCCATGCAATAGCCCGTGCCGTTATCTAGCCAGTCGTCGCCTTGGAGCAAGTACACTTTCACGCGTCGAGGCTTCTCGCTTTTTAGCTGTAATGCATCGCCAGAACTGTCCTCGGACGCGCGGTCGGTGCTGTTTTCGTATTCGCTGGTTTCTAGAGAGCTTGGCGCGTTTGGCGAGTTGGAAGAGGGCGACTCGGCGGCGTCTTCTTCAGGCACTAGAAACGTGCTGAGTTTCAGGTCTGTGGTCACGGCCTGCGACATGGAAACACGCGTTTTTTGGGTGGAAGTTGGGCGTTGGTATGGTAGAGAGCGAGAGAGAAGGATGTGTTTTTTTCCAGGTGATTTTTACACACTTTTGGCGGGTTTGGTGTCGATTAGCAGTTCACCCAAGCACGCTCAGTAGATAGTAGAGAGGTGAACAGACAGGTCGTAGTAGAGACCTGGCCAGAATGTGCAGAGGCAGCGAATTGGTGGGTGGTGCCGGTCACGTGATGTGTGTGTTTCGTGAGTTGCCGGCTATAGAAAACCTGCTTGTATTTCTTTGGCAAGTGTGTTTCTGCAGAGGTGGTGTCTCACATTTCTCCGGCGATATGTACATTGGGGTACCTCCATGCTGTCTTGGGTCGCGTGAGTCTGTGCAGGCGTGCATGCAAGATGCCAGCGACAAGAGCGATCCATGAGTATCCGTGTTCTTTTCAAATGTGTTGGTCATCTTTGCAGATATAATTGTATTTTGTGGGAATTTGGCTTATCGGTGTTTGAACACTGCCTTTTTGGTGGTATTTAAAGGAGTTTTGGTTTTTTGGGACCACAAATATTGTTTTCGGAATAGTGTCTTGTCCCGCGTTATTTCTGGTTTTTGGTTGCAACAGTGCACGTAGCCCGTGGCTTGACATGATTCTTAACAGTTGCGAATGACGGAATTCCAGCATGAAAGCCGAGATACCATAATACCATAATTCTTTGCACAAAACAGGCAAAAAATTGGGCAAAAGTCCCATTTTCTGATAGATACATGAAAAAAACACACATAAAAAAATCAATTTGATCAAAGGGGAGCTCAAAAGTCATTTTTGAAGTCTCAGCACGAAAGCTGTACAGGTATACATGAGACCTCCAATCTAACTCGAGGTCGCATCTAATAATCACCTTCCATGATTCCGACCTGGCCTCAAATTCGTGTTGATATTGATTTTGTCATAAAAGTGGTCGAGCATCATTTAAAAGTTTTGGCAAGCTTCATGCCTTTAAATTTATCGTAGAAAGCGAACTTTCCACCTAAAATATGGTCAACTATAATTTTTAGTCTCGAATGGCCACCCTCATAACGTCTGCGAAAGTATGCATCAAGCAGATTCGTATATCTGCAACAAACTTAGCTAGATGAGCTCTCCAACCCTTTCAATAAAAAAAATAAAAAAAAATTGCGGGGTTTGATGCTGAAATGATTTTCTCTATTATGGACAAAGGTTTATTTATTAGTATTCATGTATCTTGGTCCACACCATAATGCTTCATAACTTTACCATCTTCCCTCGCCAAACGCCTTCAGGCTTCAATTTCAATCTCCACCTTTCAATCTAATATGTACATTTTTCACGCAGAACTTTCTCGTGACCCTCCACCACTCAATAAACCGCTCCTGGAACCACACCCCAACATCCCCCAGAGCCAACTTCTAGTATTTATCCTACTAACGACACACAAGTGCGGCAGAAGAAAGGTTCCGCAACCAATCGGCCTTGTCCACGTCGTGCGTATCTTCGACCTCGCCCCACTCGGCGGTCTGAATTATCGTCTCCAAGTTGCCCAACTCCACGATTTCCTCGATGGTTCTGCGGAAATAGTCCGCCGAAGACTCCTTGTTCACCTGGTACAATTCCTTCACCGTCTGCTCATCAGTGACGCTCGAACGCAAGACCGAGGCGCCGCACAAGAACGATTTCGACGAGAGAATGGCCTTTTCCAACGCCACAAGGTCGTAGACCGGAAGCTTATCCAACCACAGCAAAACCACGTTCTGCGTGGTGATGCTCTGGCTGTTTCCCCTGAGTCCGTCCGTTTCACAGTCCAAGAACTCCAACTTCACCGTGTGGTTTTCCTCGGGCAAGAGCCCGTTTCTACGCGCATACTCCGTGAAAAACGACTCGTACTCCGCAATCAACGGCCGGTACAACTCGTTCTGCCTCTGTCTCAACCGGCCCTCGTTGTCGTCTTCAGTGGTGAAGATCAAGCACGTGTCGGTGTCCAAGTACCGCAACATGTTGATTTTGATATCCAGCAAGTCGCCGATCTTCGACACGAGGTTCATGTCGACTTCTTCGGCGAAATGCACGTGGTGCAAGTCCACGGCACGT
Organism: Metschnikowia baotianmanensis; assembly: GCA_030565705.1. Taxonomy (NCBI): domain Eukaryota; kingdom Fungi; phylum Ascomycota; class Pichiomycetes; order Serinales; family Metschnikowiaceae; genus Metschnikowia; species Metschnikowia baotianmanensis. The sequence continues at coordinate 53,525 of JAJMCI010000019.1, forward strand.
GACACCATGGACGTCAAGGGCAACGAGTTGGGCTTGATTTTCACGTCGGTCAAGGAGTCCCACTCGTGGCTCACCAAGTGCGCCAACTGCTTTTTTTCCTGCGGAATCGTGAGGCGATTGCCCAACGGCGTTTTGAGCGGCTTGTCATCAAGACAGATCTCGTACACCTTCTGCTCAGCAACGTGTCTGGCACTCACCTCGTTCCAGAACTTGGAGAGGGTTTTTTCGAGCCGGTTGGTCTCGGACCTGACGTTGTTGATATCGCCTCCGACGGGTGTTTGTGGCGCCAGCGGGAACGCTGAGGACGTGCTAGTAGCATAGGGAGCATATTGAGTGCATTTGCCATGATTAGCATACTTGGCGTACTGGGAAGCAGTGAACCGCGTTCTGCTCACATTGGCAAGAATTCTGGAGGTATTCCTGGTAATCATGATAAAAATTACGAAGGGCCCCGATCTAAAATAGATAGTTTGTTCCCAAAATTTCGAGATGGACGGGGTATGAGCTTTGGATGAGATCTCCAGGTGCTCGCTCATTCAAGCCTGTACAATATATTTCGTGAGAAACACACTGAATTTCCAGTCCAGGATCTCCAGTGAGAAATCAATCGTACGCTTTACATCTGATTCTCCATTCAATTCATTTCGATACCCATTCTTTGCAAAATAAAACATAAAACATTATAGAAAAACACACTTGAAATGTCGCTAGATCCAAAAGCCCTCCAGAAGCTCCTCATAGAGATGGACAACCAGCTCAACAAGTCACGTGCCGAGTTGTCCATGTGCAACGTGCAGTTGGACAGGGTCGACACCAACTTGAGGATCGCCGACTCGACCTCGGCGCGTCTAGGCAAACTCACTTCTGACGGCGATTCGGTGTGGAAGGGCGTGGGGCGTGCGTTTGTCAAAAACGACGTTTCTGACTACTTGGGGCAGATCCAGAAGGACAAGAACGAGTTCTTGGAGACCCAGAAACTGTTGACCACGAAAAAACAGTACTTGACGACCACCTTGGAGAACACCGTCAAGCACATGACGGACATTGTGGGGCAGAAGTAGTGGGGATGAATGTTCTGGTGTTTATACTGCACGCACGTGGCCATAAGGTCTATCCAGATAAACGTGCACCTATTTAGCAAGAAGCGAACGGGATATACCAATAATACATGGTTATTTTCACAGATGACACCCATCACATGAATGAACACTCTTTATTTTCGTCACATGTATAGATATAAATACCACTAGCGTAAACACCGGGTCTACGGCCACCAAAGCACTCAATCGCTGTCCTCGTCAACACCTTCATCTAGAAGCCTTCTCTCAACATCATTCTCCGCCTCATCAAGCTTGCGCTTGTTGCTCAACATCTTCGCCGTCAAAAACTCGTTGAGCTGGTCCTGAACGGTGGTGAGCTGCGCACGCAAGGCGCCCAAGTCCGTGTCCTTGGCCTCGCTCGGCTTATCTCTGTCCTCGCCGCCCGCGTTGATCACGATTTCAGAGATTCGGGTGGTTTTTCCGTCGGTCGAATGGGGGCCCTCGCCTGGGTGAAATTTCACGGGCTCGGGCTCCAGCGGCGACTGGTATGTGGCAGTAGGAACTAGCAGGAACATCTTTTCCGGGGTCGTGCAAAATATAGAATAAGGAGAGATTTCTTATTGCAAGGAATTTATCCTCTAAAATTCCCTTGTTTCTCCGACTTTCTTGGTGGGCCTGATTTGATTTGGCGTTGATCGCTTTGATGGAGTTTTGGTGCGAAGGTCATTTGGAGCGCGATCTCTGGAATCCTGCGAGGCCCCGCGCACCTGAGACATGGGGCACGTGCTGCAAAAAATAGCCACCAACAAGGAAAAAAAAACACACTTCCCCTTTCCTAAAATGACCCTGGTTGACCCAGAAGCGGGTCTCAATCAGAAAAAGTCCAAACACAAAAAACTAAAAAGGTCTCTCTAAAGAGACTCCATTCGTAGAAAGAAGCAACTTGGAAAGAACTCTCCAAGAAGTTACCTCTTAGAAAAAGTTCCGATCCGAAAGTGAGTTTAAATATTACCAAATGCTTCCAAGTAGAGGGAGGGGCGTTTTTTCTGTTGTCTGTGGAAAGACCGATCTCGAGAACGCTTTAATAGCCGTCCACGGGGAAATTTTCGATGGGGATTCTGCGCGCGGTGTTGGAGTACGCGTTGAACTTGACCTCGATGATGTCGTCCGTCGAGAACTCCAACCACGGGATGTCGTAGCACGAGAACGCCATGAGGTACCCGTGCAACACACGCAACACGGTCTCGTCGGCAATGATGAGAATGTCGCCGCTCATGCGCTCCATCTCGAGAATGAGGGGCTCGATCTTGATCGCGAGGTCGTGGTACAGCTCGCCCCGCGAGAACCGGTGGTGGTACGAGTCCTTGAGGTACAGCTCGTAGTCTGTGGGGTACTTTTCCTGGATTTCGGCGTCGGTCATCCCGGCAACCACGCCCGGGTTCCGCTGCGACAACTGGATCCGGTGGCGCACCTTGACGCCGGCGTCGCGGAACCGCTGGGTCGTCTGGATCGTGCGTTTCTTGACCGACGTCCACACCACAAACGAGTCCTCGTCCACGCCGTCTGCACCGGTGGGCGGGTGTTTTTCGTCGGTGGACAACGTTCTCTTCATGGGTGCCGGCGTCAGGCTTCCGGAGGACGGCCCCGAGTCGAACGTGCGGCCCTTGGCGGCAAGGAGCTTGAGCACGGTGCCGGTGATGTTCTTGGAGTACTGCACGCCGTCGGCGTCCAACGGCGGGTCCTTCAGGTAGTCCCAGTCGTTTTTGTAACAGCGCGCGAAGTAGATGGAGCCCAGCTTGATGCGCGAGTTCATGAGGAAGAACACCACCTTGTTGATGAGGTAGCCGTAGTTGGAGTTGTTCAACTCGATGCGCTGCCCGAAGTTGATGAACTTGATGAAGGAGAGCGCGGCGTCCGCGCCGGTGGCGCTCATCTCCTTATAGTACGGGGTCAACAAGTTGATTTTCTTGGAGTAGTCGGCGTACGCGGCGGCGTAGTCCCAGTTCTCGTAATCGGGCGACGAGCGCGCCGCGGTCTCGATGTTCTTCATCAAGATGGTCTCGTCCGTGACCGTCAGCTCGATGAAAATGCACTGGATGCCGTGCGCTTTAAAGTGGTCGTCCAACTGTTTCCTGTACTCCGGCCACGCGTTGACCGCGTCGTAGATGGCGACCTGGCCCTTGTCCTTCTCGAAGAAGTTGAGGATATCGTTCAAGCAGTCGTCCACGGTCTTGTTCTCGAACTGCGCGCTTGGGGAACTCTTGCCGTCCTTGCCGTCCTTGCCGTCCTTGCCGTCCTGCTGGGGCGCCACAAAGAGCGTGTAATCCAAATCCTCGTCGGGGTTCAGCGCACGGCGGTAGTCACAAAGATGGAAGCTGTGGGTCTTCACGCCAAGCCACCGCAAGTACCGCGTCAACGACACCGATAAGTGCGTTTTGCCCCGCCCAGGCAAGCCCGCAAGCGCGATGCAGATTTTCCCCGCATGGAAGAGCCGCCCGGATTCTGTCAGGTAGAGCTGTGCCGGCGAGATGTGGTAGGGGTCGATTTCCTTATGCACACCATCGATGCCCGTGACGTCGCTGAAGCGTCTGCGGCGGCCGTAATTGGGGGGCCGTCCGACCAAGTTGGGTTTGGCGGAGTCGTGGAAAGACCATCTTTTCTTTGTGCGCTGCCCAAGCAGCACGTGGCGCAGCAAGTGCTCGGACACGGCGACGATATCGTGGTCGGACTCCGGGTCGGAATCAATGGCAGACATGGTGAATTTCAGGGGGGTTTTGTGGTTTTAAAGGGGGTAAAGAAATATGTACTTTGATGGTGGTACACCGTGGACCTGGAGGATCTGGGGACGCTTTGGGTGGAGATGTTGGACGCGGGACGTGTGCAGGATATCAATAGTGATCAAATCTCCGGGGCACAGTGCGAGAGGAGAGGACATCCGAGGAAAGAAAAGACAGTGGGCGATTTGTTGCCTTCATCTATTGTTGCCATTATCTCACATATGTGTCGTTTCTTTCTACTTCTACTACTATCTTGACCATTTTCCGCGTATCTCTTTAGGGGATCTGGAAATCTAAATGTTATAGGAGGTCAATCCTATTGTCATCTCCATTGTAATTTTTTCAATGCAATTCGATCCCTCGTGGTGCCTTTCGCTCACCTTTCGCGCAGCCGCATCGAACGTTAGGTTGCAGCAAGGTGAGCAAGTTGGATGTTGAGCGAACAGAACAGAAGTTCGGTGTCAATTTTTCATGGTCAAAAGTTCATCGTGAGTTTTATTTCACTTCGTTCTGCTTTTAATCTCTTATATTTCATTTCTCATAACTCTGCTGGAAATCGCGTGCTTCCCTGTTCTAGTTTGGCTGCAGCAGTTTCGAACGCTCAATGCGTAATTTGCTGAGCCAGTGAGATGATCTCATTTCTGCAACATATAGCTTCAGATGATCAACATTCAAACTTCATAGGCGATTCCATCACATGTAGGTCTCATATTCGAGTAAACCGTTTGGCAAGCAAATAGCAGTTTGCTTTATCCATCTGATTCTATCTGATTCGTGTGAGAGTGGAAATGTCGATGCCATCATGTGGGGCTCATCTATTAGTGCTGCCATATTATTATGGGTACGAACGTGACAACCCCATCGAAACCACACGAACAGCAACTCACATATCCTTTCAAAGGACGGATAAATGAGACCCTGTTTCCTTTATAACCCCTATTTATTTTTTGGAAGGTTCGGGCACAGCTTGATACAAACACGAATCTGCAGACCACACTGGCCTATTCAGAAACCTCAATTTGTTCCGGCTCTATCAGCCTTACTTTGTTCTTCCACCTCTCAATATCAACCTTCCTAAACCCCGAATGCTTACAAGTTTCGTCGTTACAGATGTGTATTATGTTGTTTAACTTACAAAGTGCGCTTACTCGACCTTGCCACCCTTTCTCTCAATCAAAGCCTTTCTCTTGTCGTCCAAGTACAACTTGGTGATGACAACCTTGGATGGGTGGATGTTGATTGGGATAGAGGCACCAGAAGACTTCTCGATTTGCAACTTCTCGATCTGGACGGAGAACTTCAATCTGTAGACGGTGGAGATCTTACCCTCAGAGCCCTTCTTGGAGCCTCTGACAACGGTGACCTCGTCCTCCTTTCTGATAGGAATGGACTTGATGTTGTATTGCTTTCTCAACTCCTTGGACAAAGGAGCAGACATCAAGACTCTTCTCTCAGCAGAGGAAGAAGAGAAATGAGCCTTTCTAGACTTAGAACGAGAAGAAGAAACGTCTGCATTGTTAGTATACTGTGCTCATGATGGTTGAAGCAGATTAGGAACGGAATAGCTGGGCTCATGGGTATATGTGTGATATTATCGTACTCGTATCTGAAAATGGAGATCCTCTTTTTGGGATAGCTTTAGGATAGTCTTGAGGCATTCTGGGACATGGTCATTCATTCAAAATACTAGTGGTTCATCCGCATCCACTCCATGAGTATGGATATATTAATGCTTTAACACGCTTTGTCATGATCTTTGGGTGGGGAGTATGGTGTTGAATTTGATGATGTGACAATGCAATGAAATGTACATGTTTTTAGTGCCAGTATTTCGGAGTATACGTTTTGATTATCACGCTTTCAATTCTTCGTTTCTGCTGAGCGATAGGTCGCTCGTTGGGGAGCACATACCTTGACTGATCTTGGCCATTTTTGTTTGCAGGTGATGGGAATAGAATGGACGAGGACTCTGAAAATGTCTGATGAGTGAGGGTAGCCGAAAATTTTCTGGATTAGGCAATGTGCAGTACGAGGGCTGTTTGGGCGCGGGTGGAGAGAGGGCACAAGCCCTAAACCCCAAATCTGACTCGCGCACTCAGGTAAACGCGCGTTTGTAAAGGAAAACAACTTGAGAAATTCAATCTATAGAGACGAAGCTGAGGCTTATAACAGAGTGAAAACTAGGAAGATAGAATATTCGGGGTTTTATACAAAATTTGATTTAAAAGCGATTTAAAAAAACTCATTTGGTTATCGAAAAAATAAACTTAATAAACCCACGGCGGGACTCGAACACGCAATCACCGTCTCCGGAGGACGGCACCTTAACCAATTAGGCCACGCGGGCTAAGTTGCAAAGAACTACTTAAACATGTATAACCTAACACAAAAGGTTGATGTGTTTTCGAGCAAAGAGTTTCACATCCGACATAGTTATTAAAAGAATCACGGTAGAAAAGGTACTTTTTGTATTTCTGACGTTTGCTAATCTGATATTAGTTCTCTCTCTTCGATAATTGTTTAGATGCGAACTGAGTTGGTGCCAAACACTTTCCCGTAGTGGAAGCTGGTCAAATGATGACTTTACCACTCCCGAGAACCGCAAAATTCTGATCTTGATTCTCAGGATTTACAGATGCCGTGAAGCTTGCAATTTTATATATTTCACGACATACTCTTATATAAAAAAATAGAAGCAATTGCCATTGTCATGGCCGAATTATCCCGAAATTAACGCGCGAGCAGTTTTCTGTTCAGGGATAACATTTGAGGTTGTTCTGCAAATTCTTTCGGTTATGGTGAAAACTCCTCTTCGTAGGATAAGTGTTTTGGAGCGAACACAAAGCAACCAACTTTTTATTGTGGAGTTCCGGGGGTGGTCACGACCAAGTTCCCGATGTGGTACAATCGAGAATAAGGAAACCGAGCCAGAGCAACAGAGTTCGAATGCGCCTGGAAGAGGAAAGGGCTACTTCAAAACAAATGTATCGGGTTTATATGTATATGATTTTTGAATAGTTTTCTTACTTTCGAGTCATCTAACCATCCAAGCCATGTAGTGGACCCATCCATTGTTAGAGCTTTTCCGAGAGAGCACATTTGCCAAATTGTTTGTTATGATAGGGTAATGAACCACTTGCAGAAGCTAAATGTGGTTTCTGAAAATCAGCTTGCAGTTCATACAAAGCGAATGGTGATATAATCCGAACTATCATGTACCATATTCACAGCATTCAATAGCGGAATGCCCAACTCTCCATTTTCCCGAAAATGCAACTCGAAAAGGAACAAGTAATTATATCTAGCTTTGATTGAAGGCCGCTCTTGAAACTGCTGCAAAAAGCTTCAAAAACTTGAATCTTGAAACTCGCCCATATTCTTGAAGAGACACAGTTTAATTTTTAAAACAATGCCAAGATTCCGAAAAAGAATGGAAATGACAATAGAAGCAGAACCACTCAACCTAATGCGGACTATCTGCCAGCTGGAGAGGCGCAAGCCAGTTACGTGTTCGTCTGTATCGCGTTTCAGCTGCAAATAGCGATCCCGAAGGATTATATTCGCTTATGCAGAATGGCTTACCTTGTGAAAATCACTCATCGTCTAAAATAGCGATCAAATAAATTGCAAAAAGGAGTAGAACGAAGTCTAAGGGGAGTTAAAAAAAAGATGTGAGTGTGTAAGTTGGTTGTATACCCCTTCCTAATTTAAATACAACCAGAGTTAGGCAACTGACCACATGATCACTTAGTAACGCAGAGCTTGTGTTAGCACAAGTACTTCAATCGCCTCACCGACGCTTTCTTTTATATTAAGTTTCCCCACTTTCAAGCCTGTTGTCAGCAGCTGAGTTTCAGTTCGTGTATTATCTAAACTCGTTTTGAAGATGTTGCTTACTCAAAGAGAATTAAACAAAGAGAGGATATCAGAGATCAAATGGCTATTCACGCAAGTAAGTTAAGTTAATGAAAACTCGTCCAGGATTCTAGATTAAGCATCCAATCATGTATGCTCGTCTTGACTTATCGAAGTACTTGATTAAATTCTTCTCGTTGTGCTGTGGGGTACAATTGAGGTAGGAGTATGTAGAGCAAAAGAGGGAAAAGGCTGCGCCTCCTATGGCTTTGGACATATGGTCTACTTCAATTTCATGTAACTAAATGTCTTCATGTGACTTTAGTTTTTCATGTAACTTGATCTCAAACACATAGAAGAGACCTATATAAGGTCAGAAAGGCCATGAATTAGATGAAGCTTCAATCATTGCCACCAACAGCTTTATCACAGACTTTCCAAAAGTGTTCAGTGATCTAAGCGAGTTGTCAGTATCGAGACTACCAAATCTAGCACATCCATACCACGCCAAGAACACCAAGATGATATTTTCAGTTTTAGCGTTCGCCTACGTTTCGGTAGCGATATCCACCGGATACGAAGGGTTGTTGACGGGATTAACCACTGAAACCATGCAGTCTGCTAAATTGGGAGGAGAGTTCACCTTTGACTTGCCAGACGTGAAAGAGATCAGCAAAAGAGAGGGAGTGCCACTAGCCGCATTGTACGACGCGTTCTCGGCCTTGCCTGAAATTGCGTTGTACAGTTACGACAATGTGTTGGTACTTGAGAGGATCAAAGTTGCAGCAATGCAAGCGTATCGGGAAGAAAACTACGGCGACTTCTTCTACTTGTGGGAGGTGATGAGCCACAACGGGTATTCCAACCAGATCAACGCCGTGGAGAACGGAAACTTTGAGCACGAGCTCCAGAAACATCTAGGAACAGTGCCCGGGGTCAAAGAAATCTTGGCCAAGTCCCTGACGGTCGCCAAGATCGCAGAGATGTACCGCTGTTCAGGTCATGCTGCCAGCAGAAATGTGATACAGAAAAGAGACGAAACAGCTTGCCTGAATGTCAATGTGCCCGACGAGTCTCAATGTGCGGACTTGCTCCACTACTTAACCGGAAAGCACTTTCCATGCACAATGCGGTCGATATGCCTAGCAAGGTGCTGCGCCTCGTGGACCAATAATACTATTATAGAAGGCGACTTTTTAGTGGGAGAGTTGGGCTGGTGTTTCAAACACTGTGTCAAGTGTGGCCGCAGCTGCAAGATTGTAGATATGCAATTTCCAGATGGAATCGGGAACTTTTGCGTCAATTCTGGAGTCTTTTGCAGCTAAACTCTCTGGCTTACTTTGCCCTCTCTTTGCAAAGAGGGTTGGCTGCCGCCCGATTTGAGAAACAAAAAACAAAAATACAAGAAAAACAAGAAAAGAAAGACAAAGAGAAAAAAGGCAAAAGATCTCCGCTTTGATCTAAAATGTGAATGTTATGGCAGCCTGGGAAATAATTGTGCGTTTCTTAGCCCGTGCGATATGCTTGGCCACTCATCCACATGAAAGATAGCCCATTACCAAACGTTCATCGATCAAAAAAAATAAAAGAACAAAAAAAAAAAAGAGAAAACAGAAAAAAAAGGAATAAATCAATCAAAACTTCCATCAAAATATTCATAGCGACTCTTCAATCTCTCTCCTATCAGCCCTCACCTTTCTCATCCACGCCACATAAAAGATAGCCCACCACTACCAAACGTTCATTGATCAAAAAAAAAGCAAATGAAAAAATAAAAGAAAATCCATTTGAAATTCATTCAAAACTTCCATAGTAACTCTCCTATTTCTTCCTTATTATCAGCCCCCACCTTTCTCCTCACCTTCTGTCGTTCTTTACCTATCTCTTTTTTTGCAATCGTCCTCACCCAATCGAGCGCGCGCGAAAATTCAGCGCACCCCGCCAAAAACCACTCCACGAATTCCGAGAAACACACTGAAAATACCCCATCTATTCGTCCCAAAACATGCTCGGACTCAAATCTGCAAGGCACCTCCCGCTAGCGAGAGTCACGTGGCTCCCAAATTTAACGAAAAGCGCTGCTTCTCACAATTGCAGAGCATTTTCGCTGCTAGCTATCGGCAAGTATTCTGGCGAGTATTCCGGCAAGTACTCCTCGCCCCAGGCGCCATACTATGGCCTTATAAAGCGCCTCCATACGCTAGAAATGGGAGTCGGATCCCGCCAATACTCCACGAAAACCGATAAAAATGCTGAAAACAATGCCGATAAATCCTCCAGCAAAACTGCCGATAAATCTTCCAGCAAAACTGGCGACAAATCTTCCAACAAAACTGGCGACAAAAACGCAAGGGGCGAGGCGCTCCTACACAAGATCACCGGGTTCACCACGTTCTCCGCGTCGTTGCTTTTGGTCGTGGCCGGCGCAGGCTTCTGTGGCTTTGTGCTCTACTTGATCTTGTCGGAACTCTTCTTGCCTTCCGGCGACACAAAGACGTTCAACAAGGCGGTGAAGTTGGTGGAGCAAAACGCCGCCGCCCAGGAGGCATTGGGCTTTAAACAGGGCGAACGATTGAAGGCATATGGCGAGGTGCCGGGCGACAAGTGGGTGAGAAACAGACCTGTGCAGAGTGTGCGCCAGAAGGGCCAGGACGGCAAGGACCACTTGGCAATGAGATTCCACGTAGAGTCCGACTCGGGAAAGCACGGCAGCGTGTTCTTGGAGCAGATCGACACGTCGTACTGGTCGAGCGAGTTCGCGTATGTTGCTTTGGAGTTGCCCTCGAAAAAGCGCATCTACATTGTGGAGCCCAAGTTCGCGTCCAAGAACTACGTGCCACGGGCGGGCCTCTTCTCGAAGTCCGGGTTCTTGGGGCTCAACTGGGGCCCTAAGAAGGACTAGATCTTGAGAAGGACTAGATCTTAAGAAGGACCCAGAAAAAGGACCCAGAAAAGGACCCAGAAAAGGACCCTGAGAAGGACCCTGTGAAGGACCCTGAGAAGGACCCTGAGAAGGACCCTGAGAAGGACCCTGAGAAGGACCAGACCCTCCAAAAGACCGTGCCAAGAAAACCTACCTCTCCCTGTATATTCCTATTCACCGGCGCGCGGCGCCTCAGGTGGCCAAGTACATAAACGATACCACGAACACAGACACCACCACGATGCCCCAGTTGGCCGGCTTTTGTGCGGCGTTGCGGAAGTACTCCGCATTTCTCAGCCCCGCCTCCTGGAGCCCGAGCCCGACTCGCAAGTTCTCCCCGAAATCCTCGGCGTAGACGTCCCCCTGGGCCGTGCCCAAGATCTCGCTGCACGTGCGTCCATCTTCGGCATGGGTCTTGGTCACCGTCAACGCTCCAAACGTGGTCGTCAACGCCGCGCGTTTCCCGAAATCGCAGTTCTCCGCCTTTCTGTGGCCCTCGATATAGTGCTTATTCAACGCGTACGACGCCTTCTGCGCCATGCTGCACCCCGAGTATTTCCCGTAGACGCCCTTGGATCCATCGCCCTGGATATCCTTGCAATCTGTTTTCAGACAAACCTCCTTCAAGAGCGCTGTGAGGTCGACCCGTGCATATGGCGTGACCACACATGTCGAAGACGCCTCGAGACACTCACACAATCCTGGGTCCGGTGTGGGCGGAAGAATCGTCAGTGCGTTCCAGGACGACGAGATCGGGGGACATGTGGTTAAAGGCGGGATCTTGACCGCCACCTGGTCCCTGTGCACACCCTTGGGAATGCTCTCCACAAGCCGCAACTTGACGATGTTGAAGTCCTCGAGCTTGATGATATGTCCCACCGAGTTCTCGTCCACCACGCCGTAGCGGTTTTCGTTCTGGAAAAACTCGTAGAGCACGGCGCCCGACCACACCTGGGTCATGATGGGCCCGTAGATCAGGTCGATCTCCGTGAACGGCCGGGGCCGGATGGCGTTGCAGCCGTACTCGCTGAAAAATACCGGCACGGGCAGATGCGAGAACTCCACCGTGCGCTCCTTGTATCCTGACGTGCCGTACGACGAGTATCCACACCACTCGAACATGTTGAGTGCATAGAAGTCGACCACGCCGGAGTCGTTGTTGGGATCGCCCTTTTCGTCCACGCACGCAAAGTAATTGGCGCTGTCCATGCGGGTGAGCGTGTCGTCAGCACTGGCATACCCCACGGGAATGCGGCGGTAGTTTTTCTTGCGGATGTAGTCCTTCATGTCCCGCACCGAGCCCTTGACGAACGCCGCCGCGTCGGAGTTCTCCACCTTGTTCAAGACCTCATTTCCGGCAATGAACCCCAAAAGGTTCGTGTACGCCTGCATGCTGTCGATCACGTCCGTGTACCGTTTGTGGAGGTCCACGTCCCACGCCGGCAGACACTGGGAAATCAGCTTCTGCGGCTCCAGCAAGTCGACCAACACGTAGATGCCCTTACTGGCAAACGCGTTCATGCACACGTCGTGGTTCTGTTTCGGGTCGACCTGGTACACACGCACGGTGTTGACCCCCAACTCAGATAAAAACTCCAAATCTTTCAAGCAGAGCGCGGGGCTGGCCAACGAGTCCACGTACGCGGTCTCGGTCTCGGCGTCGTAGACTTCCTCTGGTTTCCGTGTGCGCTGGTACGCTATACCCCTGACGAAAAACTGCTGTCCGTTGGAAGTATTGAAGAACTTGGACCCGATGATCTCGATCTCGTGGGCGGGCTCGAGCCGGAACGCGGCGTGCGAGAGGCCAAAGAGACCGAAGATTCCAAAGAAGATATTGGATAGGACTAGTGCTTTCATTGGACGCAAGGGCTTGTTTGAATTCTGTGTTGAGTATGAATCGATGCTCAGATCTGATTGGCTTTCTGTGCGATCCTTATTGTGGATCTGACGTGAGTTTTCTTTTTGATCTAGCCGGTGCTCTGCTCCTGGCCAACGTTGTCAAACTTCTCGTTGGACTTACTTTGAATTCTTTTCTTGAAGTGTTATCCCGATGTTGTATCTGTTCTTTTTTGTGGAAGGACAGTGGTGGGTGCAATCACCGAGCCGGGTGCAAAAACAGACAGTCGCGCCAGGCGAACTTTGTAATTTACACGAAGTCATAAGATCAAAAAAAAAGAGAAAAAAAAAAATACGTTTTTTTGGTAGATACAATTTTTTGGTAGATGAATTTATTTCTTTATTTATTAAAGAAAAGCTATATATCAAAAGACCTCGAATGAACCAGAGACGTGGAAGGTGAAAGCCAACTTTTGGTGTAACTATTGTTTGTTTTTTTGTACGTTGAGCAAGCTGCCTGACCACCAAAAATGGCCTAACAACAATTTATTATCGCTGGGGCACACTACATCAGGGACTCTAAAACCATACTTGCTATATGTATTAAAAGCATGAGTATTTGGAAGATGGCGATCAGACAGTTGCTCAATCGTACAATGAAATGTACAACACACCAATGGTTGGTTTCACCTCCTTCTATCTCCTGATTAATTCGAGGTTTTTAGCTGTATAATTTTCCTTTAATAAATGAATCTACCGAATAAAAAAGTGAATGTTTAAGTTTTCTTGTTTCTGTCTATTTCCCACCTGATCTTCCCCAGTTGCCAAGTATGGTACCATCACTGTAGCAGTTGATACGGAGAGGGCCCATCAAACACAAACCCCACTCCACAAATTTCACATTTTTAATTATTGAATGAATTCAGTACTTTTGAAGACCTTTCAAGCTCCAAGAAATCTTATTAGAATCTTCCGGAAGTCAGAGGCAGCTACACGGTAAAGAACTCATGCTGCAGCGCAATGTAATGATTTTTCCTGCAGGGAAGACAAAATATTAGATTAGATTAGATTGCTAAAAAAATATGCTATGAAAACTGCCTGATTCACTGAGAGACACACATTGCCAAGAATCCAAAGGCTATTCCGAGACCGCTTGAGGCCACTCTTCTCTTTCTCTTTTTCGTTTACTCGTAGCAACGTTCATTTCGCAAACTCAAGCACAATCCGTCTTTCCCATGTCACCTTCCGTGTCCACCCCAAAACTTGTCCCCGTATTCGTCATGAAACTTCCAGTACAAGATTCACACGACTTGTTCACTGATGAAGCAGCAGGAATAAAATCAAATGTCGATATTGTCGGTGGCGGATCCATCACAACCATCAAGAACGATTTTGGTTTTGAGGCCGAGGTCTCGGATATTAGCGGTTTTGATAATTTCCACTTCTACACGGAAAAAGGGTACGGAAACCCCAACGCCCAGTTTCACGGAAAAACCAAAAATGGAACCGAGGTCGCCATTTCGTATACAGGAGTGTTTCTGGCACCAGGCGGGCTCCAGAATGTTTTGAACGGCAAGATTACTTCGCCAGAGGAATATTACCTTTCCAACAGTCCCAGATTCACCATTTCGGGCCCAAATTCCGAGAGTTTGGCTTGGCTCGGAAAGGAGAACTTTATTGGAAAGGGCCAGGTTCTCATTGAGGACGGAACGAATTATGCACATTATACGGTGTACGTGTTGCGTTGATGATGTGGTGATGTATGCGGGTGATATCAGATTGATTGGATGAATCTGTGATTAGAATTCTGATTTGCCGTTTATACATTGCCAAGTTGTCACACCAATATCGACCTGTACCATCGAGAGGATCCGTCTTACTCAGCATAAAATATATTGGGTAATATAGAAAAAAAAAGCATCCAATCAAAAGAGAATTAATTGGTTAGATGATACAGATCACTGCACTATTATTTCGCAGCCATTTGATCAACATACTTGATCAGCTCTTAGCCACCAGCCCAGCTCACTAGATACACTACAATCGTTCATTCCAGCATGAGTTTATATATTATTGAGTGTATATATTTTTAAGTGGGCTATAATGAATTAAAAGTACACTGGGCGCATTCCAGCATGAGTGTACATATTATCGGGTGGGCTATGATAAATTAAAACAACAATGAGCGGATCCAGCCTCACGCCTCACGCCTTGAACAATTCCACAAACCGCTTCAACTCCTTCTTGCCCCTGCATTCAAGCATGTAGATCTCGGATTCCGACGCCTTGACGAGCGTGGCGGCCTTGCCGATCCGCTCGATGTATTTGTGGATCTGGTCGTCCTGGAATATCCACAGGTATTCCTGCTCCATGTCGTCCTCCACGTTTTTCTTGATCTGCAAGTCAAGATGGTAGTATCCCTGTTGGGAAGTGTCGATGGAGTGCAGGATGGTCAACGAGTACATCGCTAGCGACTTCCACGACGAGGCCTTCTTGATCTGTTCATACAGCTCCGTCTGCTTATGCAATTTGATGGTCATGCGGTCAAGCAAGAGTTTCCCGCCTGCCGGGCTCAAAATCTCCATGGCACCCTCGGAATTCTTGTAGATCAGAGACTCCGCCGTATACCGCAGGTCCATCTGGGTGAAATTGCTCGCGAGAGTGGACAAGCTGGCCCTACTCATAAGAGAAGAAGACATAAGAGAGGAAGAGAGCGTGCCGTTTGACTCGAAGTTCGCCGAGTCCTGGAGCGAGGTCGTGGTGTCCATGGCCTCCAAGACGTTGTTGAGGTTCGCCAAGATCGCCTGCACCAAGTTGCCGTTGTAGCAGCGCACCATGACGAGTGTTTTGTGCTTGGAAAACGCGTCCTGCGCCTGGATCTCGATGTCGAGCGCCGTCGACACCCTGCAGCTGGTTTTCTCGTTGAGATCTAGCACGAGGAGCGGCTTGTCGATGATCTGCGCATACTCCTCGTCGTACTCCTCCTTGAACACGATCAACCAGCTCTTGTAGACGTTGTAGTTGGCGACGATCTTGAAAAACACGTGCTCGCTCGCCGTCACCAACTCCCACTTGCCACACTTTTGCGCCCATTTCGAGACCTTGATGGAGTCTGGCGCGAGCGGCGTGATGTAGAAGTCGAGCGTCTCGTCGGCATTGACAACGTCCTTAAACTCTTGTGGAATGTCGTATGGTTTTTCCTCGAACGCCACGGGTGAATTGGCGGCCGAGTCACTGTTCGTGTGATTTCTGAAAAACTGCGACGACGCCGATGAAGGCATTTGGAACGGCAGGGGTAAGGTGCGGTTCGAGACCGGCGTGGTGCTTGCAGTGTGGCTCATATTGGCATCGCACCGAGCAGTGTTGGGGATTTGGATCAGGAGATCGGGCTGTTTTTTGCCTGTTTTAGTGTTTGGGTCACTTTCAAGCTTCTCATTGTTGATGAGGTCAGAGGAGCTGAGAGTAGCAGGCTTTTTCTCGGGTTTCTCTGATTTCTCGGGTTTGTCGAGTTTCTCTGGTTTCTCTGGTTTCTGTGATTTCTCGTGTTTTTCAGATTTCTCAGATTTCTGTGATTTCTCGTGATTCTCAGATTTCTCAGTATTCTCAGTTTTCTCGGATTGCTTTTCAGGGCGAACGGTGGAATCGCTATCTTCTTGCACAGAAGGCTTACGTTCACTCTTATCACTCTTATCACTCTTCACCTCGAGGACACCTGCATCCCTCCGCTTTTTCCTGAACAACCCTATGAACGACTTTCTTCTCTGGGGCTTTTTCTGTTCTGTTCCAGGCAAACTGGCAAACGAAGGGTTGTGCGACCTTCCGAAATTGTTCACATCGATGGCAGAACCAGCTGCGTTGATGTAGATGGAGGAGGGCGCACAAGAAGATGCGGAGAGATTGGGGGTGGATACACACGCGTCGTTTTTCATATCGAGACCGTTTTTCTGTGGCTGGGGCGTCACCATCTCAAAGCAGTCCATGCTGTCCACTGCAGACGACATCTCCGCATACACATCCTCGGGATACGCGTACTCTGCCTGGATCGACAAGTGCTGGTGCTGTGCTTCCACCACAGTGAGTTGTTTTTCCTTGACGTCGGCCTCGATGCCGCTACTGGAGAGCGTTTTTTTCATGATTTCGTTCGAGCGGCACGAGTCGAGCGAGCTCCGCAACTCCGTGGGCAACGTCGCCGAGGATTGCGATGTGCAGGGCAGATGCTGGCTGGTTTCGTCACTCGAATCCAGCATGGTCTCGATGCCCAAGCCAAACAGCTGCACTGTGCTAGATTGGAGAAGTTTTTCGTCAGTGGGGAAGATGACGCGGAGGTCGTGGAACCACAAGGCAAGAAGCTCTGTGGGGCCGTCTATGGCGAACGAGTTACGGCCCGTTTTTACGTCGAGAGAAACAGACGAGAAGTTTATCGCGGATCCTGATTCCGACATCGACATCGACAACTCGTTGACCCTGAAAGGGGGATACACGACCGAGCGCTCTGCAGTTGGGTGTGGCACATTCAAGATCGCCAAGGCATCGTAGCCAGCCACCAGGTTTCGTTGGCCCAAGTTCAACAACAACATCTCGACCTTGTGTTTTTTCATGAAAAGCGGCGCGTTTTCCGTGCGCTTGACGATCTGCTCGGCAGTGAAGAGGCACGACACGTTCTTGCCGCCGAACGTCTGCACATGGTGGAAGCTGATGGCGTTTAAGTGGGCTTTTCTGATGATATCTCCGTGGTTGTCCATCAACGACATGGCCCGCGCCTTGATCGCGTCCAATTTGTCGATGATGAAGGGGTTGCGCAACAAACCTAAAGCGGAGTCTGCAAATTCCATATAGCTCGTGCAATGGAGAATCGGCTGCAGGTAGAGTTTTCCTTTAGTGAGATGGTCGACGGAGAGACACGCGAGAAACTTCTCGAAAACGACGAAGTTCACGTCGAACCACACGATGAACTCGTTCACAAACAGCTTGAAACACTCCAAGTCCGCGCCGTCGGTGTTGAGCTCGGCCATTTTCTTGGTGCATATCTGGATAAGTTTCTGGTTGATCGTGCACAAGCCCCGCAAGAAAGTGGGCACCTGGTTCTGAGGCCCGGTAGTTTTTGAGCCCTTCACGGCACCAAGTAGCACAATGAGGTTTTCCAGCTGGAGCACCTCGCCCTGGTGGAGTTTCTGGATGACGAGAGACATTTCAGGGAAAGAAATGCTGGGTTTTTATCTTCTTTGACTTTGGGGAATAATCGTGGCGTGGTAGTCACGGTATCACTTTGATCGATTGAAACTCGGCAGTGGAACGAAACCGATACGAAATCGAGTCTATGAGTTCGATGGGAAGTGTGGTGGCGAATGGCACGATTCTTAGAGATCGTGGAAATGAAGACGGTGGGAGAACAGCTGGATCTGGGAAACAAGCCGGGGTCTAGATTCCAAAAGGACGCTTCTAGTTTTCACACTCAGACCTCAAGAATAAATTGGAAAAGCGCACGGCCAGCGAACGGGGATGGGAAAAGATCACGGGTTAAAGTACTCGTTTTCAAGCTTCTTTTTTTTTATCTTTGTTACTTGACGAGAGACGGTGAGGCGCACGCTAATTGCAGGAAAAAGAGACTCAAAGTGAATGCAATGGCCGAGCGACGCGGAAAAACAGGGCCAAAAATAAAAAAATAAAAAAAAAGCGAGAGTTGTCCCTGACGCGACGCGATTCTTGCAGGAGAGACGCGCTTTGGGGCCTAGTAAGATCTGCGGCGGAGAGAGAAAAAAGAGAGGGGAATGTGGCAAATTTTTTCAGATGGCTGGCTTCAAAGAGAATGGAAACATAGCTCGGAATGATAAATGTAATCTAACAATTCTTTATGATTCTAAACAGTTCTAAACAATTCTTAAAATAATATATAATTCTCTGAAATTCTTCACAACTCTTTATGATTCGTTACAATTTTTTGATGGCTTTTTTCTAGTTTTCTCGGTGTTACCTCCACTTCGCCCCTCTCATTTTTTTCTACTTGGTTGTCTCATTATTATATTCCTGCGTTACCGTCCAGGGTCTCACACACACCACACGATCGGGGCAATGCAGGATCCGGGCGGCGGGCTTACCTGATCAGGAAAGCAATTTACCAAAAACGGATATCTGCACGGCACAAGATGAAATTCCCACCACGACGCGTCTCCCTGGATGAAAAGTAGTTACGATTCTCGAGCAGATACCACGTTGTACATGCACCCTGGCGGAATACCTGATTTGTTTCCAAAGACCAAATGAATCAAGCATTGTGGGGAAGCACAGAACATAACAGATGTAGTGATGATTTTCTATTTTTATGATCATCTATTTTTCCTGTCATATTTGCTTTCTCTAAACAAACGCATATATCTTATTTCATCCTCGTGACGGTCTAAGCCACGGCATGCTGGCGACGGCACTTTTCGGAAATGTGCATTGTTAAATGCGCGGGTGGTTTTCATTGTTCGATGGAGGGCGGTGATTGCGTGTTTGAATTATGCTATACGTGCCGGCCAGAAGATACGAGCAAGTTAGCCGGAAATCCAAATATGAATTATATAATCGCTCAGAAGGGGGAGAGACGCGTCTGTCTTACACGATCTTTCAATTTTGCTATCGTTACTTTATGCTTTGCGGTTTATGCATTGCGCAATTTGTTGGGCGGAGGCTTATGAGACCAATTCGTAACTTCGGAACTTGATATTTGCCCATGCGTCTAGCAGACGCGAGCAAGAGGAAAGCAGTTGCGCCCAAGTGAAATGACCTACCTCGTAACCGCACAACTCTTGTAGGGGTCCAGGAGAAGGGTCCTTCAAAATTTCCAGGAAAGTTAATGAATCTTCTGGGAATGCCTTTAGGAATCACTTCTGTATATCGAGTTTAGACGCTCTTCCCAGAACATCGGGCCCACTTGGAGTTTACCTCATAATCATTAAAACCCCCATTTTCCTTCTTCAACATGCTCCATTTCTCCTTTCCCCCTCCTACGTGTTTCCGAACCTCCCCACCACCCAGTCCATGAGCTCCGTAAGGCCTAGGCCGTCTCGACCAGAAACACACTCGACTCTATACCGGTCAGCGGGAATCTCTGCCTGCAAATTCAACACCCTCTCCACCTCCTGGCGCACCAGCAGCCTCTGTGCCTCCGGCACCAAGTCAATCTTATTGATTGCAAGACAAAAGTACACGCCGGCCATCTGTTCCTGCATAACAAGTATCTCGTGGAGTTCCGTGTACAGCTCCTTCAACCTTTCCCGACTGGTGCCGTCCACGACCCATACTACCACATCGACACTGTCGAAGTAGTTCCCCCAAAAACTGCGGAGGGTCAGCTGGCCGCCAATATCCCACGCATTGATTCGGTAGTCCTGCCACTCGAATGTGTGGATCTGGAAACCCATCGTGGGTGCTACGGCCTGCGTACTACTGCCCATGATTTTCCGAATGATTGTGGTTTTCCCGGAGTTGTCGAGGCCTAGAACTAATACCCGCACCTCGCGGTCCTTGGCCTTCTGCTTGCGGATGATCCCAAGCAACCCCATGTGGAAATGTGAGCTTGGTTTCGAATCAGTGTGGCTCCTTCTCTCGATTCCTATCTTCTCGAATCTTATCCTGTTTCCCCAAGTTACTGTGCTCTTTTGACTTACAACCAATAACTTCCCCTTTTTGTTTCTTCCTTCTTCTTCTTCCTGGCTCTAGTTGTAGTATGCACTCATATTCATGGATTCTCATGGATTCTCATCTGAACTCCGCAATCCGCGATGCGCCTGCACGATTGCGTCACACCGCAATCTGGAAAACAGCGGCGAACCAAATGCCTTTCAAAAGAAGAACCAGGTATATACTACATAAAACAACAAAAAAACACATGTCTCGCGAGAAGAAACAAGCATCGTTTTTCGATCTTGTGAGCCGTCAAAATAGGGCTTCTCTGCAGTACAGTCCTCTGAAATCGGCATCTCTCAAAATGGACACCTCCAGTTCTTCCGTAGGATGTCCGGTATGTCTGAACTCCATGGACCTGCTCGGCATGGAGGACCGTATCCGCCACGTCGAGGAGTGTTTATCGGTGGCAGTAATCCGAGAAACAAAACCTGAAAATCTCAGCACGAAAGCTGAATCGGAAGTCCTTTTTTCTTCGACTCCAGACGCGTCAAAAGGCGATGTGAGTGGTCCTAAACGCGAGGTCGATATAGAGGTCGTGGAAGTGGGCGACGAGTCGGCCTCTGAAGAAAAAGAAAAACAGGAAATCACCATAAACTCGAGAAAACGCCGGGGCAGCATAAAATTGTCTACTAAGAAACCGAAGAAAGAGCTAGGCGCACCACAGAAGGAGAAACTCAGATACGTCAATTCGCAGCCAACTGTCAAGAGGAGAAAAGAAGCAACACCCCAAATGAATGACGCAGTTGTGGAGAAACCGGAAGATACGACTCCCGCTGAGCTTCTTCCGCTGACCCGGAAAACGGAAATCCCGGACCTAAAAATCATGAAGTTTCCGGTGACAGCCTCAAAAGTGTATGAACTTCTGGTGGACGCGTTTTGCTACAAACCTCACGAAACAATCCGCCAGTACTTTCTCTCCCACTTTCACTCCGACCATTATGGTGGAATAACAAAGAAATGGTGCAGGGAAAGGACGATTGACTCGAAAATCATCTACTGTTCTCACATAACAGGACGGCTCCTTGCTATTCGATATAGTGTTGAGCCATGCCATCTCTTCTCGATGGCAAATGAGGTGCGGTACAAAATCTACTCATTCGGAAGGGATCTCGAAAACGGAGGCCAGGTTTCGGATGAGAACACGCCGGGGGTATATGTCACATGCATCGACGCCAATCACTGTCCAGGTGCAGTCATCTTTCTCTTTGAGGGTATATCTATGGAAGGCAAATCGACCTTTACGCTACATTGCGGCGACTTCCGAGTCAACAAAAACATCATGCTCCATCCGTTGCTCAGAAGGTTTCTGATTGGTGCTGGTAACCAGAACGAAACGCAGGATAGTCGTGAAACCCCTGACATACTCGATCACGTCTATCTCGACACGACATACATGACACCAAAGTACAACTTTCCCAAACAGGAACAAGTGTGTGATTCCGTGGCCACCTTAATCGACGAGTTCTCCAATAATGACGTGCTTGTGAAAGAGGTCTTTGGCGCTTCCATACAGAGCCGCATCACGGATTTCCTTCTGTTTGGCTCCAAGCCAAAAGCCAAGAAATACCTCATTCTTGTGGGCACTTATCTCATTGGCAAAGAGAAGCTCGCGATTGCGATCCTGAAACGGCTTGGAAATTCCCCGATTTACATCTCAAATGTGCATAGCCGCGGAGACAAGGAACATATCGTGCGGAGTTACCATGACACCTATCTTGATTCGGTGCTCACAAGCGACCCTGTCGAAACATCGAATCACGACGTGATGATCCATTTAGTTCCGATGAAAATTGCCGGAAACATCCAGGAACTCCACAAGTACTTCAACCATAATGCATATCACAGCCATTTCGAGAGATGCATCGGGCTCCGGCCTACAGGCTGGTCATTCAAAAGCACGGAAGATGGGGACGAAAATGACAAGCAGACAAATACACGCACAGAGACGCAGAAAGATGCACAATCTGATTTGCAAACGGATACACATTCCGAGGAGGTGATCGAGATCGACGAGAAGGAAATGTCTGTTCAATCGACTGCCCAGCTTCTTCGCAAACAACCAAAATATACCCACCTCGACGTGGTGAAACAGAACACCAACAAGAGAAACGGCAAGGTCGACCCCTCCACATACCGCATCTACCTGATTCCGTATAGCGAGCACCTGTCGTTCCGGGAACTCTCGTTCTTTGTGGTGTTTTTCAACATTCGTCACGTGATACCTACAGTGAACACATCGAACCCGTATAATGCCCAGGCGATGGCGGAGATTATCCGCCGGTGGGAGACAATACGGTCGGCTATTACCGGGGGAGGTTCGGAGTTGCCAGTGCATATACAAGAGGCAGTGAAGGGGCTTTCACTAGAGGACTTTTAAAAAGGGGGAAGATAAAGCAGAAGGGTTGACGAAGTGGCTAGGAGATGGTATTTAGAACCACGAAGTAAAATGGCAGTTTAAATATTTATAGATTCATCATCTTTACAGGCTTAGAAGGAGAATATAATTACTGACAGGAAAGTCAGGATCGGTGCCTGTTTATGGCACAATCTTAGCAGTCCATATTTACTGTGGGTTGCGAATGTGGGACTTCCGACTTGGCATCACCTACATCCTTCCTCTTTTTTTTAAACAACATTTTTTTATTAGACCCATTTATTGGAGGGGTGCTCAAGGTTTAGCTTCTGAGCCCAGAATCTATTCAGTTATACAAAAAACCTTTCACCCATTTCGAGTGCACATTTAACGAATCATCCACGATGATTCCGACCTGACCTCCCCTATGTATTGAAATTGACTGTGTCAACTACCCAATGGATGAATCGCTTTCGAGGCTTTAGAAATCTGCCTATGCAGAAAAACTTTTTGTTAGACTTTGTTGGTGACATTATTTTCACCAAGAGATTGCTTTCCTTGATTTTTTTTTTAAATTATCGTTAACTTTTTAGTTTGTTGTTAGGAGTCAAGACTGGAAAAAGTTCTCACCTAGCATTATTGACACAACACGAAATCTTCCTCTTTTGCACCCTAACGTGGTGAATTTGCAGGCTTCAACGACTTAACTTAAAAATACAGCAAATCCAATTATGTGTCTTCTCAAAGCCATTCGAAAAATTCACCTTTTTAAGGTATCACAAGGGGAAGAGAACCAATAAACGAGACCAAAAGACCTGAAACTAGTCATTCCAAACCTTTTAGATGTATCTTTCAAAAAATAATAAGAAAATAAGAAAAACTCAGGTCTCGTAGTGAGGAAATGTCTCAACATCTCACCACGCACTCAAAGGCCAAGGCCCAGTCAGTGCCGGTAAGGTCCCACATAAATCACCACACACGCTGAAAAAGAGGGAAAAAAGTATTTAACACTTTTAACCAAATATCTCAATATCAATTTCTTCTATCCTTTTATTTCCACCACACATTTTCATCAATTTCTATCACTTTCTCTACTCTGACATTCTGTTACACCCTTCCTGCCTAATGCTACCCGTCCCTCGAAAAAGTGCGCAGGGCCTCAATATGCACATTTCGTGCGTTGGACCATCGATACATCATACACGTATTCGAGGACAAGGGAAACACCCATTCACACACAAGCAGCAGACCATTTGAATCGAATTAATCGGATAATTCGGATAATAAAACTCACACATAGTGTTGCTATTTACTCCCTCATTCTCTACTTTTCAAAGCATCCAACAAAACATCGTAATACACAATGGCACTTGCAGTACTGTGGCGGACGACGCCGAAGCTGACGCAGGTGATGGTGGCGGCGCTTTTCGTGACCAGTTTTGTGATTCTTCTTCTAAAAATCGCATCCTTGAGACACCCCGACGAGGAGCGGGCGCTCCATGATATCGTGGTGCCATACATCCAGCTTGTGCCGAGATACGCCATCTTCTACCCGTGGGTCTTTTTCAGTGCGATTTTCGCCGAAATCTCTATTGTCTCTTTCCTCTTGGCATTTGGCATTCTCTACTCCTCGACCGGGTATGTGGAGAAGTTCTGGGGCCACCGCGAGGTGCTCAAGTTCATTTTTGTCGTGGGTGCCATCACCAACTTATCCACGGTAGTAGTCACCATTGTGAGCAACATTTTCAGGGGCGACGTGCTCGGAATGGACAAGCCGCTTGGCGGCGGCGTCTCGTACTACTTTGGCTTCTTGGTGGTGTTCAAACAACTCATTCCCGAACACAACGTGGTGCTTTTCCAGGGCCTCGTCAACTTCAGGGTGAAACACTTACCCTTTGCCCTGTTGGTGATTGTGTCGCTTTGGTCGGCGATCATGTGCACACTCTACCCCGTGCTCCCCTCGATGCTTTCGTTTTTCGTGGCGTACAACTACTTGAGATTCCACCAGTCGGTGTTCTCCGACCCGCTTCTCCCGATCACGACGGCCAGTGGAGAAAATAGCAGCACCTACGTTGTCAGCGGAGACGCGTCGGACGCGTTCCAGCTCATTGAGTTTTTCCCGGGCGTTTCTAAACCGTACTTGGCGCCCGTGATCAATGCGTTGTACGACTTTTGCGTGTTTTTGGGGTTGGTCACGCCGTTCAACGACGACGCCATCGAGCAGAGTAACATGAGAGTGCAGAAGTTGTCTGAGCAGGTGAAACAGGCGAACAGCCTGATTGCAAACTCCGTGGCCGAGAGACGCAGACAGGTGGCGTTGCAGGTGATCGAGGACCGTGGCTCGCTGACGTAGTTTTTTTTTTTGAGGAGGGTGGAAATTGGTGTTTGGCGGACGTTTAAGGTACGGATAGATACAGTCATGGACGCTTGGGCGAGGGGTATTCCCTGATTTAATAGTGGAAAAGAATATGGGCTCGACACGTGGCCAGGCTACATATCTCAGATTGAATTTCTCGAAAATCAGGAAAGATGATTTTGGGAAGAATGAGACATTTATTTTCGGACGTTTTCAAAGGGGTCGCAGCTACATGCTCAGATCATCATCACGTTCTTACAATCGCTGAGAAGCTCACCCACGCGAAGCGATTGGAAAAAGCCATGGGAAATATCCAAACTAGTCGTCGGTTCTAGGATCTCGGTTCTAGGATCTAGGATCTAGGATCTCGATTTTCGATTCCTGGCGTTCTTCCCAAGAAATTCGAAAAGAAAACGAGAAAATCAAATTTGCAGTCACTCTAAGAAGTTGGTCAAACGACTCAACTGAGACTCACGACTCGAAACGACTCGAAACCACTCGAAACGACCCGAAAGACGCCTCGATGTGGTTGGGGCCTGTGTGGCAGTGGCCCTAAAATAGAACTGGGGAATACGCCGTGCCAAGATCACGGTGCGAAACAAGTCCAGAAATAATGTGAGTGGTGATGCGGCATGAAACAAAATGAGGAAGAAATAAGATGAGGAAGAACGAACGGCGAGCATAGTCACGTGAAACACAGGCCAAGAAGCCGGGAAGACCCAAATGACCATCAAACGACCATCAAACAACCATCAATGTTCTCGGTGTTTCTTCCATGCTCTTCGATATTCTCCATTGTGTGTCTTCTGCTATATATCGTGTGGCACTCCTGCTTGATGCCACCCACTTCTTGACTTGTTAAGTTCTTAGTATCCCACACGGTCGTGGACTCAGTGTGGGCCGCCTGCACACACGGCGCCGTTATGCGCGAGCGCTCCTCTTCAAAACCACACCTCGAAAAGATATAGGAAACCACTCCAAATATATCGTTACACTAGCCACACTAGCCACCCCAGGCTTTTCTCATCGCATACTCTTTTCTCATCGCATTCCTTTGACTTTTCTTGGAATCTCTTAGACTCTCTTGGATTCCTTTGACTTGGACTCTGTTGGATTATCTTGGATTATCTTGGATTCTGGTGCATTCTCTTCCTTCCATAGTTCTCATTCTTCCACAACTCTCTTCATCTCCCGTTCTCTAAAAAACACCATATTCGAAATGAGATTCCGCCCGAAAGGTACGCCCGCCGGCCCGCTGTCCAAGGGGTACTTGCCCACCCACAGCCGGACAAAATCCGTGCGTGAAAACCGGGTGCTAGCGTTGGTGTTGGTGATCTTCTTTCTTTGGTTTCTCGACCCGCTCCGGTGGTTTTCGGGCAGGTCCAAGTACAATCCCTTGTATCCCAAGGCGCACCCGCCAGGCACAAAACACACGGTGCCGCTGGCGTCGCAGTACATCTACCCGCCGATCGAGGACGCCGATTTTTTGCGCAAAATCGACGTCAAGGACCTCGTGTACCAGTTTCCAGGTGACGGCGTGCGCAAACCGCTGATGGAATCATTAAACTTTTTGGATGACCCCGATGTGAAAAAGCAACGCGCCAAAGAAGCGAAGGAAAACGCCATTTCCGACGCGGCCCGCGCCAAAAACAGTTTCAAGAACCACGCCAAGGTCGTGTACGCGCCCAAGGCGAAGAGCAAGTACCCGAAAGTAATTGTAGTGACAGCGGTGGACTTCGAGAAGTACTCGACCGCGTCGTTGGCGAAAATCGTGCAGAACAGAGTCAACTACGCCCACGAGCACGGCTACGGCATCTACGTGCGGTGGCACCAGGAGTTCATCCACGAGATGAAATCGTTTGCGTATCTCGAGGAGATGGAGCGCTCGAAATGGGTGCGTCTCTTTTGTCTCCGTGCGGCGATGTTCGCTTTCCCCGAGGCAGAGTGGTTCTGGTACTTTGACCAGGACGGGCTCGTGAAGAACTTGAAGGTCGACCTCCAGCAGTACTTGCTTGCTCCGGACGCGTTGCTAGGCGCCAGTCTCAAAGAACAACCTATTGCACCTCCAAGGGGTCTCATCAAGACATACAAGAAGTTCAACCCGCAGAACGTAGACCTCATTTTTGCGCAGCTGAACAACAAGCTCGAGACGAACTCGTTTATCGTGCGCAACACCGACATCGGCAGGGCCACCGTGGACAGTTGGCGCGGGAAGTACTACTTGGAGTACAACAACTTCAGAGAGGGCCCCGACCTGGCGATCTCGCACATTTTGCAGTGGCACCCGTTCGTGTTGAGCAAGACGTCGATTGTTTCCCCACGCACGATCAACTCGGCGTTTTTGGAGAACGTGACGCCCGAGAACAAGGACAAGGATACCGTGCACTATTTCCCGGGAGACTTCGTGGCCCAGTGGTCGGGCTGTGCCAGTAGCACAGAGTGCGAGCAGCTTTTGCTGAAGGCGGGCGAGGAGAAGAAGTAGGGGCCTAGGTATGGGCAAAACAAACATGGTGGAAGAGATATCCCGTTAGACTCTCGTTAGAGAGTGCTAAGTTTTGACGAGATTCAAGGGTGAACAATAAGCATGGGTATTTATTGTGAACTTGTATGATGGGTCGTCTTTGATGATACTCTTGGCTCAAAAAAGGGCCACTCATTTATGATGATCACGTCCGATCGAGGTTCCGGTGGGTTAGCTTAAAGTGCACTATTATACTCATCCATATAGAAAGAACCTCGGTGTGTTCGCGACCAAATGTGTTATAAATTGTTGAAATGATAGTTATTAAGAACACAGCCAGAAGCCAAGCCTCACTCTTCTTGAATTTCATGACATCAAATGGTTAATAGGTCCGATACCTTGATTTTGCACACGATGCAGCCCACAATAGAGTGCCGCAGTCTGGTGTTGGAGTAGCACTGTTTCAGTCTACATGTAGCAGATTGAGAATTTAATGATGATAATCGGCAATTTTTGAAAAGACTCATCCATGGATTGCCTTTGTTGAACATCTTGAAAATCCAACTATCAAACCTATATAGTAAACAGATAATCTCTACCCTCGACCGCGGAAACGGCAAAAAATATACAACTGAAAATATATTACTTGATGATGAAACTCTATGTAAAGCTTAGAAAGCTTTGGAAGTGTAGATTCTTGCGTCCGAAGGCGTGAACGACCAGAAGGTGATCGAAGCACCGTCCGTGCTCCACCAGGAGGACACACTACCGGTGTCATTATTGCTGACACCTCTTGGTTGGAAGAGACCGGCAAATGCACCTGTGAAAAAGCCGCCCGTTCCAATATCCTTTGGAAGGTGACTGGCGGCGACTGCTGGTGCTGCGATGATAATGACAAAGAGAACCAACACAACGAAGTACAACGAGCAGAACTTTCTCACCATTCTCTTTCTCAATTTGGCTTGCTTCAACGAGAAGATAGGAGGTCTAATGAGTCTGGAAGGCTTCAACCAGAACAACATGGTGGAGTGCCATCTGTCGATCAATGGGACAAACAAGATTGGCAACTGGATGAACAAAATCAAGTGGGCCAAGATAAAGTCACCGGCGAACTCAGACATCTCGATGGTCTTAGCACAGAACTCTCTGGCAGGCTGCGTGAACGCCATGTATCCCATACCGCTTCCGTACCATTTACCGGTCCAGAAAGCAGTGTTGGACTTATCGTGCTTGAACTCTCTGGTCAAGAACAACAAGGTCATCAACTTGAACAACGTTCTCTGGATGTAGATCATGGTGATGATACCCAACAACATTCTGGCAAAGTTGAAACTCTCCAACACCCAAATGACAATGAAGAACACCAAGTGGACAACCACAGCAACACCGTGGGCAACACCGGCCATCACTGCACCAGTCTTCTTGCAACACAATCCCAACAAAGGACCCGCGCAACATGCTAACGCAAGACACACACCCAAGCATCCCATGTCGATGACAACAGGGGCCAAGGAACAGATCACAATTCTCAAAGTCGAGTTGACCACGATAGGATTGCTGGAGTCTGTTCCGGAGTCAGGCCAAGTGGTGACACCCGTCTGGGCATTGATGAAAGTGAAGGCAACAAACAAACATGCAGTGTAAAAGACACATGGGAAGAAGTCGGCGAACAAGACGTTGGCTCTGTGAGCTCTGGAGGCATCACCGGCGGCCTTCTCGGAAATGTCACCGGTCAACTTTCTCTTGAAACCAGTGACTCTCGATCTAGAAAGCTTGACGTAACCAATCCAAGAGTTTCTGTGCCACTTGGTGTTACCACGCGAGAGCCATCTGATGAAGTCACGGTAATCAAGGAAGAAGTCCTCCCAGGCGAACTGGTGAGGGTTGAACACGAATGGAGAGAACATCAAAGCAGACAACGACGCCCAGAACCACAACAATGGTGCTTGCCAGTGTGCGACGGAACCAAACAAGATAATCAACATAGATCTCGCACCCATGTAGATAGATGAGTCGGCAAATCTGGAAAACAAAATGGAGAATGGAATACGCGACGTAGCGAAACCTCTACCGGTGGAGATATATCTGGCACCACCGACAGTCAAGTCAGTAACCAACGACGTGGAGTAGATTTGAGCAACGAACACTTCGAACAATGGAGACAACGAGACAAAATGTCTGCAGAATCTCTGAGTAGCCTTCCAGAGACCTCTTTCAATCAATTCCTGCACTGCCAATGGGATAAAGGAGATGAAAAACACAATGAAAATCGACAAGGTGTAACGTCTGATCCAGTCAACGGCAGGTGCCAAGTTGTAACATCCATAAGGCTCAAGCAAGTCAGTGATTGGGACATTCTTGTCGTAGTCACACAAGATAGATTCGTGGGCCAAGGCATTCAAGTTAGCCAAAACCAACATGAACGTTTGCAAAGACAATTGAATGAACAAGTTATTGATGTGGAAACCAGGGTGTCCATAGTAGAAAGACAAGAATCTGTCCAATGGCAACTGAGTCGACAAGTAGTAGTATTCTCTGGACAACATTTGCTCACCCATACCAGCACCAATCTTAGTAGTAAAGTTACAGATCGAGCCGAAACCCATATCTCTTCCTTTACCACATTGGTAGTATTCACAGTGCTTGATTCTTCCACCTCTCAACACAGCGTTCATACCGGCATAAATATCTTCGTTCAAGTGCAATCCCTTCTGGGCCTTCGAAACACCTCCTCTAGTCAACATGAAAGTAGCGTTCAAGAAATCGGGGTGACCATAATGCAATTTACCACCGACCTGAGCCAAGGTTCTAGCAAACAAAGTACCGAAAGTTTGTTCCTTACCAGCAGCAACATCACCCAACACACCGGAGTTCTCGGAGAAAATGTATTCTCTGGCACCCAAGATAGCGACAGGAGCAGACTGTTCTTCATTGTCCTTCTTCAAGTTAGGAGCGTAAGGGTTCACGTGCTCGACGTTCAATTCCTCAAACTCGGCCAAAACAGATCTAATTTTCAAACACTCCTCAAGGTAGTTGTCTTGATTAGCATCAATCAACTGGATGTATTCACCTCTGTGGAAAATAACGGCATGATTCTGGTTATCGGACTTACCGTCACCCAAGATTGGGTTACCGGACAACTGAACTCTGAACTTAGGACGACGTGTACCGTTCTCCAAAACTTCGCAATGACCATCAATCAAAGCAGAGAAAACACGTGGCTCCTCATCTTCGTTCAAAGGTGGTTCCTCATCCAAAAAGGCAATCTGCAAGTCAGGGTAGGCTCTCAACAAAAACTCGGCGTTCTCCATCTCATCCTCCTTAAACTTGGCCAATCTCTGCATAGACACAATAAACTTGAACTTTCTTCTGGCCATCTTCTCCAAAGCCATCTCCAACCCTTCTGGATCACCACCGAAGTATTGAACAAGTTCAGGGTTCTCGACACGGTATAACAATTTGATAGCTCTAGCGTAGTTCATGAAACCAGACACAGTACGGTACAAGGTTTGAGATCTCAAAGAGGCCCAAATTCTTGTTCTTAAAGTGTATTCTGGAGCAGCGGACTTGAAACCAATACAGTAGAAAGGCAAGTCGTTGATCTTCGACTTCAAGCCGTCCTCGTTTTCCTTTTCTTCCTCATCACCGTTCTCGAAAGCGGCGGTTTCTTCAGCCAAAATTTTAGTGTCCTTGACAAAACAGTCCCACTCAACAGGGTGCAACTGCTTCAAGTATTCCAACAAGGTAACTCTGGAGAACTGGTCGTCCTCTCTGATGATTTCCTTCAAAGACAACAAGATCTTTTCCGCGTAGTGAGGGGTGAAAACAGTGAAGGTAGGCATGTTGTCAACAGGCAAAGGCTCCAAGATAGGCGTGGCCAACGATTGAGCAAAGAAAGAGATACGTCTCTCTGCCTCAGAGTTTCTAGGGAAGAACTCAGTCTCGAAATTGTTGTCATCCTGAGAAACAAAGAAGGTGGGTGCTCTCAACGTTCTCTTACCCTCAATCTCCGAAGGAACTTGGTGGTACAACAACTTTTGAACATGGTCAATGGCCAACAAATGCTCTCTGTACATGGAAATAACGATGGCGTTCCAGACTTGAGAAATCAACACCTTGGGCTTGTACTTGATCTCCATTTCGGTGGTGGCCAAAATCTTGGAGTAAATTCTCTTTGGCAATCTCGTGAAAATGTTTCTCCATGGGGTCAAGATGGAGATACCCAAGTAGAACGAACGACCGATGGAGAAAACACAGTTACACACAATGTACCACATGTAGGTATCCAAGAAGAACAACAACATATCGACGAGAATCATCAACGCCAACACAATCTTACCCTGTTGTCTACACAACTGGTCACCAAACCAGTAGTCACCGTTACATCTCATGGTCATTGTGGACAAGTTTCTGATAGGGTCTCTCAAAGACAATGTCAAGAAGAAGTAAGACTCAGTCAACTTAGCGGCAAAAATGATACACCAAAGGAGGTAAGACATCCACATGTCCAAACCCTTCAATTTGTAGAAGTTGGCAGTGAAAAACTGCTGGGCAAGGTACTTACGGTTGCTCTTGTTGAGGTATGGCGTAAACAACCCACCCAAAGGCATCACAGCGAAGAAGATCAAAGTGGCAATGGCGATGAAGAATCCAACGATGGACAACACATGCGCGGTCTTCGAGATGGCACTCAATCCAGCCCAGTAGAATGCGAACACGACTGGCGCAAGATTAAGAATAAAGATCAAGATCAAAAACATTAAACGACGGGTAAGTCTTTGAGCGCCGGCCCACTCTCTAGGAACGAACATCCACTCGAAGATGGTGGCAAAAATTTGAATGACACAGGCAATGACACCACCAATGGCGGGGGCGGCCCATTGCGATGATGCAGTTGGACGGTTGTTAAGAGTTTGGATGTAGTCCTGGGTGTACAATGTTGGCGCGTTGTAGGCGGTGTACATCCAGTAGATACAGATATGGATGACCCAAATTCTGTTGAAATTGGTGATGAAATGCAACCAGGTTCTGATTTCTTTGTAAGTCTTGAAGAAGACGTTTTGCCACTCGACCTCGCCGATTCTCTGATATCTCTCCTCCTGAGGGATGTCGACCAATCTGGTTCCATCAGAGAATATGATTCTCGAGATACCCTCAGGGTACCAGAACAACTGGTTGACATCATCGTAACCGATGACGTTGTTGTGGTCCTTCTCACGCTTGACGAATCTGCCCTCGTAGATCTCGTAGACCTGCGATCTCAAGAACCTGTAGATTGGAGTGATGACTCTGTTCAAGTAGTCTCCTTCAGGCACAGGCTCCTGTCTCTGCTGACATTGTGGGGAGACCAAGTAGTCTTTAGCCATCTTGTAAATGTAACAAAGACACTCGGAAGTAAAACGGACCTGATTGGCCTCACCCCACAACAACAAGTAAAGAGCGACATCTCTCACTCTTTCCTCAGGGGTCAAAACGTTCATCTTGGCCTTCCACTTGATCTCAGCAGCGTCCAACGAGTAGTCGCCCTCCAACTCGGACGCCAAAGCATCCATGTCTTGGCCATGCTCGGCAACAGCGGCTCTGGCCTTTTTCGACTTCTTGGAGGCCTTTCTGGCCTTCTTACCGATCTTGCCCAAGTCCATGTTAGCAAAACCGATGGAGTCGTCCAAGTCCTGCTGAGAAGCAAAAAACCACTTCTTGTAGTTAGCGTTGTCGCCTCCGATGTAGTCGGCGTGCAAAGACAACAAGGCCTGTGCGGGCGACATTCTAGAGGACCGCGAGTCCAACAAGGTCATGAAGTAGTCGAACATGTTTCTCATGGAGTCTCTCTGAAAACCAAACTTGTTGGTCAAGTCGATGAAAACATCCTCGATGTGCTCGATTTTGATGGGCGCCTGCGGGTCCGCGGACCATGCAGGGTACGGTAAGCTCGACGACAACTGGAACTGCGTGGGGTCATAGTTGGGATTGGCACCGTAGATCGGCGTCAGCGCTCCGGACAGTCTGGCGCCGCCGTAGCTCATCTGCGAAGGCGTGTATTGCGTGCCGTACTGGTCGTAGCCTGGCGTGCCAGGGTTCTGGCCGCCGTAGCTGAAGTCGGAAAACTCCTCTGGGTCACCGGGGTAGCCCGCGCCGGCCTGGGCGTAGTTCTGGTAGCCGTCCATCTCGTAGGGCTGCTGTTGGTACTGCTGGTTTTGGTTGTAGTACTCGCCGCCCTCCTGGTACTGAGCAGGCTGCCCCATATCGTTGTAGGGGCCCTGCTGGTAATAACCCTCGCCTTCAGCCGCAGGCTGTTGGTTCGGGTCATAGTAGTTGTGATTGTTATCGTAAGACATCTAGACAGAATTGTTAGTATGGGTGACTTGCCAACGGGCCGAAATCAAGCTGTAGTTCCCAAGGACGTCTTGTTTGTGGATGGATGTGGAAAATCGGCGCCGGAAAGCGAGTGTGATGCGTGGTGGGCGGGATTCTGCCGGCAGAACAAATGGAGCTGAGCCTTGCGTTTTAGCGAAAGTGTCGCGAGCGCTGGATCTGAAAATTTGTTTCTGCGGGAACCAAGGGCCTTGAGACGTCGCGAAAAAGCAATCCCGAACGAACGAATGAAGTTTGGGTGCTGTGGGCGAAATCTGGCGTTGGTGTTTGAGATGGAGGTGTGAACGAAAATTTGCCATGAATGGAACCGCCTGGGTCCTGTCGCAAGACTTGGTACAGGCGCGAACATAGCGTAGCCCAAGCAACCTGCACACAGCCGGCGAGGTCTTGGCTCTGCCACTGTCATCAGCGTACCGAGAAGGCGTGATTAATTTGACGTTCTCGGGACGTGTCATATGCCGGAAGCCATTCACAACAAATAGCATCATTCAAACACCGAGATTTCCACACCCTCCATTCACTTCCACTGGATCCCGTGCCCATATTGCGATGCCCGCATGTACCGCGCTGGTATGCCAAAGGCCCTGCTGCGCCCGCGCGGTGTGCATGCGGCGCGCAAAAAAAGAAACCCAGGCGTGCACGTGACGCGCCGGTGCCGTCGCAGAGCAACAAAAGGACGACGGTGCAGCGCGCGAAATCCCAGATCTGCGTCCGAGGCGAATCAAAAGTGGCCGTTTTCGAAACAGCGGGCTAAGCACCAGCGCGTCACGTGCGTCACGTGCGCAAGGCGCACGGTCGGCTCGGAACATGGCACGAAAATGACGGGTGCCGGTTTCCGACCCATTTATGCGCGGGGCACGCCCCGTGACCCAGATCAAACGAAAAACGCCTGGGCGGGACACAAACAGCGATGTAAAATGTGGGAAATGGCGGGAATTTTGGGTTTCAAAAAGACGGGTTTGTAGCAAATGTAAAATACGCGGGGACGAATCGTAAATATTATTTGAAAATGGGGGGCGGGTATTTTTCATCTCCATTGGATCCTCCTATTCTCAGCAACGAGGGCATCTCAAACATATGGGCAGACTTTTCTGGATGGATCCACATAATACACACAGCGGCTGGTTCTGGGGAAATCAGCGTGGAATTTTCATCTGGGATACTTTCGGGAAACAGCAAGAATTTCAACAATTTCTTCGGTTTTACATACCTTTCGATAACTGACAGCGACGTAAGAAGAGAAGAGAGAGGAAACGTCTCAACGCAGTGCGCTCTTTCACGCCCACAGCACGCAGTTCGCGAGGCGCACACGACCCCCGGCACACATTGTGCGACGCGGTCTGGGCGAGTGAGAAAAAACGGAAAAAACGCTAGGGGATGGTCTGGGGTGGCCGCAATAGGCAAACGTCGGGGCGGTGCGGGCCAAAAGATGTTTCGTAATTGAAAATTAGGTTTGGCTTATTTTTGAAAGGAGAGGTAAGAGAAATGGGATAATGTGTACGGGGGAAGGAGGCTTGTGTTTTTTGTTTTGGGTTTCAGAAATTGAGATTGGTGTGTAATTTTCTGTCATGCCGAGAGATCTTTTTTCTTGGGCTTGTCAATGTGATACAGGGACGTGAGGCTTTCATGGGCCCGGTTCATATCAGCTCTTGACAGCTTATGTCAATATGTGAACTTAGAGAGAAGGCGTTTCACTCGAAACTTTGGTTGGATCTGCGCTGCTTCAGTTATTCTCGATTCCACTTGGTTTTCAAAGATCCAGGGCGACTTCTAAAAATAATACACCGTGTGCGTAAGATCTGGATCTGGTTTCTTGCGCTTATAGGCAACTGGAGACCCTTGGTTCTAGAATCCTCGGAAGAAGAAACTATAGGCCAGGCCGGTTAAAAGACAAAGAAATGAAACAATTGAGGTCGAAATCATGCAGAATCCTGGTGAGCTCCCTTTTTTGTATAGTAGCATATCGTATTACAGGAAAGCTCCCGCTACTCAACTACTCGTAAGGAATCCATACATACGTCTGGATGTTGTACTGAGTATCGAGAGACTCCAGCTTTCATAAGCCTTGGATTCTCATCTTCACATTAACCGTATGTTAAAAACACGTCAACTAGTCACTGCCATACTTCGCCCCCACCCTTAATTCTGTTCTGTTCTTCAACGTATGCTGCTGGCCTTAATCACTTTCTATTGATCCGCACAGAGTTGCTTGTCTCGTATATTCAAAAGACGCGTTTACTTTATGAAATGATAGATATACATCGCCCAAAGACACGCGAAGCATCAAAATCCAAAGTTAGTATATTGAAGAAAAAGGTTTACTTCTCTTCCCTCAGTAGTACTAGTACCAATGAGTAGTCAACAATAGATTTTGGCCTACGATAGCTCTCATTTGACCGATTCTTCGCATCAAGTATCATGAAAAAATCATCACAAGAAAAGCATCACAAGAAAAGCTTTTCCAAGAAAAGCTATCATGAAAATTCATACCACATCAGCGGTTCACCCCACGTTCTACACCCCTGTCATATGTCTAAAACCACGCGTATTCCAGATATTGTACTCGATTAGCTAGGAATATACTGTAGTTCCACCACCCTCTCCGCATCGCTACTCGGTCCAGCCCAACATGGCCAAGTCCTGTCTGATCTCGTCCTCCTTGTTGATCTTGTTGATCTGCGTCTCCTCCAACTGCTCGCCGCCGGCCTGTCTCATGCGCAACGCCTCGATCGCCCGGAGCTTCTTCAACAACGAGCGGATCTTCTTCTCCTCCATCGACACAACGCCCCCGACAACAGAGCCCGTCTCGCCAGATGCAGATGCACACGCAGATGCAGAGGCCTGCTCTTCAGGAGGCGGCGTGGCCTCCTCCGCGGACTTCTTGGTCTCTCTCTTCTTTCTGTTCTTGGCCGCGGTCTTGCTCTCCTTGGGCTCCACAGGCACGGACCCAGGAACAACCCTTCTAGTTCCAGGCACATACGCACCTGCAGGCTTCTGCGCCAGGGCCAAGTTGCTCTGCAACTCCTTCTGGTATAACGAGGTCAGCGCGGTGGACGCGCCGCTGTTTCGGGCGTGGGGCGGTCTGTATGCACCGGCCTTTTTCACGGTGGTGTCGCCGCCGTTCAACGCCGCCTTCTTGGCGAGGTACTCTGTCGCCGAGACGTGGGGCTCCATGCAGGGCTCCAACTGTTTTAGCGCAGGGAACTTGTCGATGCCCTGCGGCTTCCACGTGATCGAGAACAACTCGGGGTACTCCCTGTAGTACACCAACTTGCCCGACGCGTGCCACACCTTCAACCCGTTGTCCACACGCAATCTGGGCGACGTGGTCGCGGTCAAAATGTACCGGCCACATGGCGACCACTCACACACAGACGTGTTGGCGGCCTCGAAAGTGCACACTTTCGCAAACTTACTCTGGCGGTCGTACACGTCTACAGTGCCCTGCAAGTTTCCGAACCCGGCGACCAAGACAAATCTGCCGTGGGGGGAGTAGAGAATGGTGTTTCTGGGCGCGGTGGGCAACAGGTGGATCAGGTTGCCCCTCGCATCGAAAAACGTCGTTTCGGAAGGCATGTACCCGTAGGAAACGGCAAACTCCCGTGCGGAGGGAGACCACGTGATGTCGTGGATGGGGCCCTCGCGCTTCAAGTCGATGCGCTCGTAGGAGCCCGCGATGCCGAGCAAATACAAGTTGGTTTCGCCGTAGTACGACTTGTTGGACGAGTCGTGGTCGGTAGATGCCAAGGCGAGAAGCGCCGTGCCCAACGCGTTCCACTGCAACTGGCACTTCTCCGCCTTGAAGAACAGTTTCAGGCACACCGGCTGGTTGAAGTTGGGGATGTTGTAGATGAGCACTTCCGCGGGCTTGCCGGACTTCTCCGGAATGAACACCGCCACTGACGGGTTTAAGCCAGGACTCAAGCGGAAGTTCTGGAACGTGGCCCCCGCGTCCTGTAAACGGAACTTGTACGACGGCTTCTTGACGTCCAAGGAGGACGACGACAACTCGTAGAAGTGGATCTCCTTGTTGTTGAAGTTCTTCGCCATCACGCTGCCGTCCTGCGCGAACTGGGGCTGCCATCCTCCCTGCTGTTTATTGGACCATTTCGTGAGGACTTGGTTGGCGACCACGTCGTACAAAAGCACGTTTTCCAGCCACACGCCGCTCTCGCGGTCGAGCAAGATGGGTTTCGTCCAGAGCGTCAAATAGCGACCATTAGGGGAGAAAATCATGTCGAAGGTATCGTTGACGTCGATTTGGGCCACAACCTGGTCGTTGCTGGCGCCGTCTATCGTCAGCACGACGGTCACGTGTGTGGGCTGCGTGTAGGCGAAGTACTCGCCGTTTGCGCTGTACTGGGCGCATCTGACCTCGAGCAGCGGCTTGGGGAACGAGGTGACCTCGGTGAAGTCCTGGACCAAGTCGACGGACTTGGGCTGGCGGCCTAAGGGGTTAGTATATATTGATTTGGAGGGGGTTTATGGGAGAACGGGATAATTTAGAGTGCACTGGTCTTTTTCTGAGAAATTTTAGCCATTTTTGGGGTGTTTTGGCGCATGGAGAACTGGGCGATGGGGCCTTTCATGTGAGTGCCTAGTACATCGGACGCGGCTGGTATCTCATCGATTTCGGTAAACAGCCCTATTTTGTAATGCATAAAAGGTATCATGTGAAAAACTCACCAAGCATGAAGCAAGGCGACGCTTCTTTTTTCACTCTTTTCGTATCTTTAGCCATTTCTGACCATGTCTATATGGATGTCTGCAGTGGTGGCGAAACAACCAGAGCAAGCGCGGTTCAGGCGTGCCCCACGTGCCCAGTGTCAACGAAACCTCGATATTTTCTACACGATTCCCCTAACAAACGGTACATACAAAAAAACTGCGTGTTTTCCGACATTTCGGCTCGGTGCTGTGTCTTGTGAGTGAAGGGCTAGAAAGGTTTCGGAAACTCGTTGAAAATTTTTGGGGCGCGCAGGTCGGCTTTTTTTTCTGGTGCCAAGTGCCGTGTTTGGCCGGCCCCAGGTTTTCGCAGCCGCGTGGGAAACAGATGGAGGTTTGGGAGGATAGATTATTACAGAAGGGCATAATTTTATGAATTCTTAGAGAAATTTTCCTATGATTTTTTAGTTTTTAGAGGAGTAGAATGGGTTTCTGAGGATTTGGTCTGTGTATTAACCCTTTGTTTTTGAATCCTTCATTCTGGCGTATATTGATAGACATGAGCGATGGAGCGTCATTTGCAAAGTATCGTGTTGAGAATGTTTTAGGTCTTGGCGTGGGGCTTACAGCTTTGAGGGAGCTGGTGCCAAAGTTATAAATTTCGGAGTGAGTTTGACGATACGACTACTATGAATCTTCGAGAGATGTTAGCACCAACTGACACCTTATGTGAGAACTTGAAAGAGTGGAATTGGTTTGTTAAGACCGTCTGAAAGGTTTATTCCGGAAGGCGGCGCAAGTCTCCTTCGGATGAAATGCTTTCAGTTTAACTGCCTAGGCAGATTAATAAAGTGTGGGAAGCGATTCATCCATTGGGTAGTTGACAAAGCCAGTTTAAACACATAGGTGAGGTCAGGTCGGAACCATCGTGGGTCATTCGTGAAATGGGACCTCGAAATGGATTAGAGGTTTTTTGTATAGCTGTACGTTTTTTGGCTTAGAAAGTGACTTTGGAGCTTCCTTATTAATAAATTTATTAAAAAAAAAAAAAAAAAAAAAGAAAAAGAAAAACACCTGACTATATAATATGACAGTCTGGTATGCGTGTGAAAGCGTTGCCTCAGACATTGCCTCTGCCCTGTGTGCAACTTGTGAAACATTGTGATGTACATTTAAGGCTCTCAACATTGAATATACTGCTTTCGTATACGTTCCGTTATAGTTAAGACTCAGTCCAGTTAACACTTTATTTGTACGGCCCAACGGGCGGTTGTGAGCTCCCAGCTGGGAATCTAGAAACAGTGCCGGTGTTCAATCTTTACAAGATCTTGCAATAGAAGCATCAAGTAAATTATAATAATCTTCGCTTAACTTACAAGCGGCCGAGTGAATATGATTTGTATTGATGGCTTTGAATTGTCGATTGGCGATTATTTAAGATTAATCTAATTCCAGCTGGATGAAGTCTCTACTTCTGTTATTTCTGGATCCGAGTCTCGGAGGACTCTGCCGATCCAGAGAACAGGGCAAGGAAAGGGTTTCATTGGTTAATATTCGAAACAGCAACCAAAAAGAACGCCAAGAAACTTTGAAAGGATAGTATACCAGCCATGAGCCAGAATTTCTGCTGGCTTGTTCATTTTAGGTCAATACTTCTTCAAGTTGTGTTCAAATGATGAGGAACCTGTCCGGATGAAAATGAGTATGGCAGTGCAAACACTCCAGTACAGTATGCGTTAACACGGCCATCGGTCTCAAACCGGTACCAAGGACCCGACATGACAGACTTTAGTTTTACAAGATGTTAAGGCGGGACTAGTCAAGCGTTACTTGTACTTATTTTCGTCTTTCGGTGAAGTTTCCTCGCTCCTCTTTTGCTTGTCTTCACCTGAACAAGCAGCTCGCACACATCGTGCTAGTTTACGACAAAAACCTGGAAGTGTGAGAGATTTGTAGGCTGATTCATTCCAGGAGACAAGGATGAAAGTCAAAAAGAAAATGATTGGATAGATTTCCGTATACCTGTTCTCACCTTAAGACGAGGTACACGCAAAGTAGCTCGATGGCCATATTCAGAGAAGAATTTGATTCATTCTGCCCAATACACAAACACAGATAAAAATATATACATATCTTTGCAAACATCCCAACATACTTCTCACGTATTGCTTCTCGTTTGAAACCTAACAGATATCAGTGATGCTCACACTTGACCATCTTGATCCAGCGCCTTGCATCCTACTCTCTTTCTATTCACATCATGATGTTCATTTTCACCTCCCGGAACCTACACCTTCACTTTGAATCATATAAATATTGTTATTGATACCGTGCGCTCTATGCTGCCGGTCGTCTATAAATGCTTTTGAGTAGCGAAATGTTCATGCTCTCACTTCAACCTCCGGAGTCAATTCTGGAGCAATTTCACCTCCCATGTTAGCTTCCATATTAGCTCCCATGTGAGCTTCCATGTTAGCTTCTATATTAGCTTCCATATTAGCTTCCATATTAGCTTCCATATTCGCTTCCATATGAGCTCCCATATGAGGTCCCATATTCGCTTCCATATTCGCTTCCATGGTAGCTCCAAATTGCCCTTCAAATCCATCTCCAAATCCTTCTCCCATCTCTCCTCCTTGACTTGATCCCATTCCAAAGCCTAATCTCTCGCCTGCCCCTACGTGGCCTTCATTCCACGCCTGCTCATACCACTCTCTTGGATCTCCACCTGCATATCCCTGCTCCACCAACAATCCCATCTGGTAGAAAGCTTCCGGATACGCAAACTCCCTGCACGCCCTCTCGCACCATTGCACTGCCATTTCTGGATCGGCATACGGAATGAGTTTGCTCGCACCGTCCGAGCCTCGCATCAACCAGCGACTCAATCCAAGCATGGCTTCGGGATGACGCCGGTACTTCAATGGCGACAACGAAGCCTTCATATACCACTGGATAGACTTTTTCGGGTTATAGTCGCGGTTCAATTCTGCCTTCTCGTAAACCTTGGCAAGTCGTACCTGGGCCTCG
Source organism: Metschnikowia baotianmanensis (assembly GCA_030565705.1). Classification (NCBI taxonomy): domain Eukaryota; kingdom Fungi; phylum Ascomycota; class Pichiomycetes; order Serinales; family Metschnikowiaceae; genus Metschnikowia; species Metschnikowia baotianmanensis. Next base: position 94,861 of record JAJMCI010000019.1, read on the forward strand.
GTACACGAGAGCTTGGCCGCCTTGTTATAGTAGGAAAGACTCTTGGAGTAGTTCACAGGGGCGTTTTCAAGAGAAGCCTGCACAAACTCGTCGTCGGCGCCCAAATCGCCAGGGTAAATGCCCTCGTATATTTTCCCGAGCTGGAACTGCGCCAAGCCCACAATCTCCTCCAACTCGTCGCGGTCAGCACCATCGAGCTGCACCTCGTTCGACTCCATATCGATGTTGGCGAGTTTCTTGAAATACGAGAGAAATCTCGTCAGACGTTTGCTTGGAACAAGCAAAAGCACCAACGCCATCTTGTAGATTGCTCGGTTGTATCCCATAATTGCAGATTCTTTATAATTTCCCAACGCCATATCGAACTGGGTCTCGTCCTGCAGAACCTCATGGAGCTCGCCGAGCTGGTAGTAGGCCCGGAAATATTCGGGGTTATTTTCCAAACACACCTTGAAGAAATGCTCTGCTTCTTCAGCGTTGAACTCGTGCCCGAAATCCTGGCCGTACCTTGCCAAATACGCATGTCTGTAGAAACAGCCCTGGACGTAGCATGCTTCCGCATAGAGTTTTTTCAACTCTGGTCGCTCCCTTGAGGCCAATTCCTTAAGAAGTTTGTGGAGATGGTTGACACAGGACCGGATGAAAAACTGCTTGTTTTCCGAAACCTGCTCTGGTGCTATGGCCTCGCCCTTGATGTTGAGGTACGCAAAGAGCCTGTTATTGGTCGCAGAAACCAACATCTTCAACCACTTGAGCCTATACTCGAACGACTTGTTACCGGAAGCAATGATGCTGCGCAACTCGACAAACTCCTTGATTTTCTTGTTGACAAACGAATCTGATGAGCTGGGGCCGGAAGTCTTGCCACTCTTTTGGAGACTCTGCTGCTGCATCTGCTGCATCTGTTGCATTTGCTGATACTGCTGCATCTGCTGCATTTGTTGGAGTTGCTGGATCTGCTGCTGGATCTGTTGCATATACATATCACTCATAGGAAGCGTTCCTGTGCTTTGTCTCTTATAATTCGACATTTGTCTCTGGATCTCGAAATCATCGAAGCTTTGCGCCTGCACCATAGGGGCGATTGGAGGCGGGGGCCCTGCAATAGGAGGCGTGAACATTCTGCCCAGAGAACGGCGCGATTTATGACTGGATGCAATGGAGTTTCCTCTACGAGAAGGCGAGGCGACTCTTCTAGAACGTGAGTCCACCTTGAAGTTGTCTTCGCTTTGTAACGAGTTGAACGAGCTGGCGGATGCATTGGATGCTTTCGACGAGTTTCTGCTTAGATCGACCAGATTTTGATTGGCATGAGCGAGAAAAGAGTCCAGTTTTCTGAACTCTTTGGATGGTTTGGCGTCTCTTTGTTTCTTCTGTCCAGAAGCGTGTCTCTTTTTGTGTTTGGAGGTAGCAGTCGACTTACGGCTCACTTTCGAAACTTTCTTGGGAAGCACTTTAACTTCTTCAATAGGTGGTTCCTGTACATTGCCCATCCTGATTGTCGTTTCATCATGCTCTGTAGCATCCTCGTCGTCACTAGCAATGAGGTCGCTGTAGTTGTAATCATGCTCCCCTGCATCTCCTTCTGCTGTTTGATCCAGGTTCATCAATGCAGGTGTTCTGGACGGCTTTCTCTGAATTGGCTGCTCAGTTTGCACGCTTTCATTGTTAGCAGCTAGATTCACACCATGGATGGAATTAGCCTCAGCAACACTGCTTGAGATTGCTCTGGACTTGCGTGATGCCTTCCTAAGTTCCTGCAGCGGCACGGAGATCGATCTGTTTGACCGCACAGACGATGTGCGCGAGTTCAAAAGAAGACTGTTTTGCGTGTGGGCCATTTGCTCCTGGATGTGGGCACTTTGCACGTGATCCAAGAACCGGTTGCTAGGTGGGTTTTCGGAAACAATGGGCGTCATTTGGGAGTACAGGCTGTTCTGTAGTGGGACGCTTCGTGGCATGGTCAGAGGTGCAACCTGTGGAATAACCTGAGGCGTGCTTTGAGAAAGAGTTTGAGAATTCAATTCAGGCACAGTGTGAGGTACACTTTCCGAAGCAGGCTCAGTTTTACTGTGTTGTACTTCTGGTGTTGGTGCCGGTGGCAAACTCTGATCAGTAGCTTGTTGACCAATCTGAGACACATTCTGAGGCACAGATGGTGGTATACTCTCAGGCATTTGCTGAGGTACAGCCTGAGGTATAGTTTGGGGTACCATGGTCTGGGGTTCTTTCTGAGGCACACCTTGAAGCATATTCTGAGAAGCGTTTTGAGCCGTATTTTCAGACGTATTCGTAGGCAAACTCTGTGGCACAGATTGGGAAACGATCTCAAGTTCAGTTTGTGACGCAGCCTGAGGCATTGACGGAGTTTCTTTTTGAGGGATGGTCTGAGGCACATTGGGAGGTATTGCCTGGGAAAAGTCTTGCGGAGTGTTCTGAGGTATGCTTGGGTTCATAGATTGAGGCATACTCTGAGGAACGTTTTGGGTATGAGTTTGAGAATTATTCTGAGGAACATTCTGAGGAACATTCTGAGGAACATCCTGGGGCATAACTGTGTTCAGTGTCTGAGGCATTGCCTGCAACTGAGCCTGCTGTCTTTTCTGAAGCTCGAGCGCCTGGAAGTACTGTCTCCATTGCTCATAGTACGGGTGGTTCTGAGAAAGCCCGAAACTCGATTCGGATTCGTCCTCGGAAACAAACTCCGACCCTGACGCCGAGTCCGAATCCGAGTCGGACTCTGAACCCGAATCTTCAGAATAGGATTCGCCTTCGGAGCTACTTTCTACGTCCCCTTGCAAATATGCACCCTGTGGAATTGGAGGAAGTTGCTGGGGGATCTGGGCGTGCATACTGTGACGAAACGCTGGATTGGGCTGCATCTGCTGTATCCTTTGAACCTGCGGGGCCTGCTGGTGTGCATAAACCGGTTGATTGGGCTGATTATGATACATTTGCTGCTGTTGGTGATACTGCTGGTTCACGTGACCTGGAAGTGGACCCAAGTTTCCGGTCAGACGCGATGCTTGATGGGAATACCGTGCTGCATACTGATCCTGTCCCGGTGGTCTTCTGCCTGGTTTTGGGCTTGGGCTTTGTGCTGGCATCTGATGCGTTTGTGTCATATTGTGTCTCCCCATGTGACCTGGATATGCCATACTCTGCATCCCCATATTTTGCTGGGTTGGAGGCGAAGGAAGACGTGCAGGCATGGGAGGGAGGTCTCTTTTTCTTTCATCATTCTGTGACATATTGATCGCCGGCAAGCTCTTATGATTGTGGGCGTTCAGGCCGGGATAGATTTTCGTCGATGCCTTGTTCTGAGGCAGAAGCTCGTGGGTTCCACTATTGGAGCCCGGAGAAGAGACTGACGAAAACGACAAGTGCAGAAATTCGCTGGCCACCAGCGACACAGAATCAGCGGCTTTTGTGTGTGTCGAGGGGTAGGGATGCAGAGATTTCTGCTGGTCTTGGGCCTTGTGCCTAAATTTGAGAAGACCCATGACGATCAAAGAAAACTGAAAACTGAAAGCTGCAAGGAGATGAAGATGATGAAGAAGATGATGATGATCGAACTGAGATGGCGTGGTAAAAATAGATCTCAGTCTCGAAAACAGCACTTGTCCTTACGGAAAACTAGGTGGTTTTCTTTTGGTGATTCTCGACAGAGATTTTAGAGGCGGGTCTGAGAAGTCGACCAAAATACAATGCCCTGGATTCACACCGGTTTTTTTGCGTTGTATGAAGTCTGGTGCCAGGTTTTTTTATAGAACAATAGAAGACGGTTTTGCCGCTTTCGGATAAAGCGTAAATAGCAATGCTGTGTGCAGGCGCTCGCCCTGGTTTTCCCGCGTCAGCCCACAAACCGAGTGCGGGCGTTTTTAAGGTTTGGTCGGAGTCTGCAGTGGCGCATGTATTTTTAGATTCCGAAAGCTAAGCAAATATTCTAATAATGTATTAACGTCGAGGTTTTTGATCTTTTCTTTAGTGTAGGTCAGATTTTCGAGTTTTCTGTGTTGTTCGATCTTCAGGCTATTGAGGCACTGTGTGCAGAGCCATCGACTGAATTCGGCAGTAGTGAGCGCATGAACTATACGCACAATCGGAGAGTCGCGAACCGCCTATTTAGCCGATACTAGGCGAGTGAAGTATGAAATATATAGACGTAATATAAGGGTAAATAACACTGTTTCTCTGATTTTTTGAGACATTTTCAGAAACTTTCTGTGTCTTTCTATATCACGCAGAATCAAAATTACAAATACACCTGAAATATGGGGTCGATGGCTCATCCGTGTGGTGGACATTCTAAGGCGCTGTGCGTGCCTGCCACGTATCTATTAATAGTCTATAGTCTACATTCCCCTTGCAAATTGTGAACAAATGCGGCCCCTGTTGATTATTTCAGGAGTTTCGTTGGCGTAAACAAGGATGCATCCCACTGTATTTGGGTATCCAATTCTTGAAGTAAATGAATAGTGTTCTGCATACTTTCGAAGACATTCACCTATGATGTGCTGTTCAAATCGATGAGTGCTCTGCACTTATCGTAAGCTTTTTTTTTTTTTTGTTAACTTGAAATCACATCTAGCGAATCACCTACCACCACCTACCGTGATTGGGATCTGATCCCGACTGCGTGTTGAAATAGATTTCGCCAACTACCCATTGGATGGAACGCTTCCCACGCTTTTGTAATCTTTTTAGGCCGTATTCTTTTTCTTTTTTGATATTGATCCTTTGATTTAAGGGAAGCTCAAAGGTAACCTTCGAAGCTCAAAAACTGTACAGTTATACAGAAAACCTCTTGCCCATTTCCAGATCGCATGTCACGATTCACCGACGATGGATTTATAAAACTGGAAGCCAACAACAGAGGTGGGAATTCCAACCTCGGATTTTGTTCATGCACACTAAAAATCTGAAAGAGTTGCTGTCTTTTACTCAATCATCTCAAATTACTAGGTAGAAGTGACCTTCCATTCCTTAGAACGCGTCGTAGTTGCTGCAAAATAGGCTTAGCGACTCCTTCTATAATACCACGCATATTGAACACTTTATAAACTAGTTTGTTGCTGGTATATCATTGCAAAGCCTAGAAGTTGAAGTTTGAGAAGCAAGTATATTGTGAGATATGGATTTGAGTTAATGGTCACGCACGTCCACATTGGCCTTCATAAAAGTACATAAAAGTGGTTGGCCCACTGACAATCTTTGGACAACGGCGTCATCCATGTGAAACAAAGCGCTGATAAGCAGCGCACATGTGATTCTGAAACTTCACACAAGAGCAATTAGAACTAAAATTTGATTACAAAGCTTACGTGAATGTTACAGAACCAATGGCTTATTCCAGGAAAAATAAATTAAAAAACAATAAAAACCTTCAACTACCTTCGAGAATTATGCAAGGAAAGTTTCTCCTCCTTTGGATAAAACCAACAAATCTACCAAAAGAAAGGAGAAACTTTGCTCAGTGCATATCCGATTTGTAGGTGTTCATCTCGATCACGATAGGCGTCCAGCTGTTAACGCGTTCTCGCATTTGAGATCCGGAATGGTGGCGTGTAATGAGTGATGCGGTATTTGTCACGTCGTAGCATAGTCTCGGGCGGCAACGACAAAATCACCCGATTGTCGTGTCCACCTTGTCTTGTGGTTCATCCGGCGTCTTCGATGTCCATGATGTGCGCGGGTGTGATCGCTCGCGGGCTCTGTCCCATTTGTTCGACCCCATGAATCCTGGGTGCTAATATGCGTTGGACTTGCGCTGTTCTGTTCGACTGTCTGATAGGGGTGCCCTGCAGTGCTGCCTCGATGTCGGGCTAAAATGTGCTGGCGTTTGCCCTTGTGGAAGAGACTCGGATGCGGCTTATGTATGCGATATTGCGGTAGTATTGACTGATGTGTCTGGGATTGCACTTATGCGAATTTGGATATGACCCTTGTCCTGTGGAATTGCTCTGCGCTTCTGCCAACAACCTCCCTGTTTAAACATCCTCCCCGGAGGCGACTAATCTGCTAGCCTCTGACCCTTCCCTTTGAGGGCGGCTTTTTCGTGCATTGTCTACTCTTGCTTCCCGGTTTATCATGGAGGTGAGCATCTGGACTCAAATAAACTTTCTTTAGGGGTTGCTGCTGCGGTGGCTCTGTTCCGTACGTTTGACTCAAGTATCATGACATGGCGCAGCGGGATTCTTCCTCACAAGAACGTGTGCCTCTCCAAGACCTTGCGCCTCTTCAAAACCTTGCTCTACCATAAAAAGCATTTGGTTTTGTTGGTGTTTCCGACATGTGATTTCTTTGCATTTTTTCTCCTACATCTTTGTGTCGACCAAGAGAGCGCCTTTGCAGGCCTTCAAATTAATGATTCTGTACTATCTTGGTCGTGACCACTTACTCGGCTCCGGTCCCCCTCGTAAGGGGGAAGAGCAAAAGAAACTTGTAGGAAAAAAGAGAGAAATTTTTTATCCGCCGGTCGCGCTACTCAACAATGTCCTGCATGCAGCCTGAAAACGCGAACTAGCATGCGAAATGCTGGCTGGTGATTTGCAGCCTTGGCAGGGTGCCTTACACTCGATATCAAATTGTTAAACAGAGTATGGAAGTCAATTTGTTATACATGATATGGAAACCAATTTGTTATACATGATATGGAAACCAATTTGTTTAACATAATATAAAAATCATTTAGTTGAGTAGGTCATGAAAAGCAAATTGTTATCCATGATAAGCTTAGATTGAGTGAGGATATCGCTGAAACAGCAAAGGAAATTGATGTGGATGATTCGCGAATACTATATCGCAAAGTGTACCGGCCAATTTTCACACTTAATGTCCCTTCTATCGCCGATCACTTGGCCATATCGTAAGCGGGTATTGCACTTTTGGTATTTTCCGAAACTTTGAGGTGAAAAGAGTAAAGGCCCTAGCATATTTCCAATGAACTCACTTCATATTGTATACAATCGCCGACCATTGTTTCTTTCTATACTGGAAATATTCGCGAATTTGAAATATTCGTGAACGGTGCACGACAGAGGGCTAGCGTTTTAATGGTAGATGAGGAAGTGTGAACGCTTCGTAGCCTTTATTGCAAGTGAAAGATTTCAGATACAATAGGAATATTCAGACACGTTTAATTGGCGTCCCGGATCAAAAGGCATAATCCGTAAATAAATCCCCAAAGCTTTGTTATCAGATAGGATATAACCACATGCACATTCTCGAGTTGTTTCACCAGACAAGTAACCTCTCGTCTAAACGCAAATCACCTCGTGTACTTATACCGTTTTACTATAAAGGCGACAGTCGCACCCGTTGAAGACTGATCACCTTTTTCCCTATATACTTCATTTGAAAGTTTCATAGTCACATATATTTCACCTTTCATCCAGTCACTAAGTCACTAACGTCATGTACTACTCAGATAACTCTGACATGTGTTGTGCCTGACGTTTTAAGTATAAGGGGCCAGATCAGAACTGTGGATCGGAATACCACTCATGAGTTTTCGCACTCGCAATGACATCATCATTAAATAACGTTTCCTCGGGGTTTGTAGCGAGTGGAATTCCCGCTAACTGTGGCTCAGTCTTCAGATTACTAATGGACCGAGATCTCCAACATCTTTAAATACAACAATTATCGCTGCACAAAGAAAGTGGAAGGCCGAACGGAACTTCAATATTTTTTTTTCGTGCCAATTAGAAAATAGTAATTCATTTAGGAAACGAAATACACAATGGTTCTAGTTTCTGCCGCGGCGTACACGGAAACCAACCCCGAAGTCAACAAGGCCTTGTTCAATGCCACAACGACAATCGATGAGACAAAAATAGGTGAAAATGAGGTTTTCATCGCGGCTTTGGGTGTCCCCGTGAACCCTTCAGATTGGCTTCAGGTATCTGGGTCTTACAAGGTACCAATCAACTTCAAGAACTTGGGGCAGGATGAAACAGAGGAAAAGGTTGCAATCGCAGGCAACGAAGGATGTTTCCGTGTGCTTGCTATAGGCCAAAAAGTCACGAATTATAAGATTGGCGACTGGGTCATTCTCAAACTCACAGGATTCGGAACTTGGAGATCACATGCGATTGTTACAATTACGGCTCAAAACCCGGATCCGCTCATCGTGGTTCTGAACGACGGTGATCATAATATTTCTCTAGATGAGGCATCGACAATTTCTACCAATCCTAGTTCTGCATACCAGCTTTTCCACCAATATGTTTCAAACTGGAGAGAGGGCGATTGGATTGTTACAAATGCAGGTAACTCCTTTGTGAACAAGTACTTGTATCAAATTGCCAAACACCACGGGGTGAGGACCTTGGGAATCATCAGAAAAAAGCATGATTTCGATGGAGTTGTGAAGGAGTTGCGTGGTCTTGGAGCAACCGAAATTGTATCGGAAGAAGACTTCATCAAGGAAGATTTCCCCACCAATGGACTCCCTAAGATCGTAGGTGAAAACGCCAGAGTTCGTCTTGCGCTCGACTCCCTTGCAAATAGTACCACCCCCAATTTGGTGGCGTCTCTATCAAATGACCAAACTTTCGTTAACTACGGAGCAGCGACAGGTGGATTAGTCCTGTTTTCCCCCACAGTGCAATTAGCGAAAAACATCACTCTTAAAAGCTACTGGCTTACGAGAAACACGCGCACGAATCCGCAGCTGAAAGTCGATACAATTAGAGAATTATTGTCTCTCTACAAGTCGGATGTTTTCAAACCTGTTGAGTTTACAGAAATTCCTTGGGATGGAACAGGCAGTCTTCGCGACATCTTTGCACAGGCAATCGACGAATCCCACCTAGGCAAAAGAGTAGTGACATTTCCCGGGAACATTCCCAACACGTCTCAGTGAATAATCTGAGCAATCAAAATCCAAAAATACAGTTTCATTATGCTTCATAACCTGGGTCTTCGGCCCGATGGTCCATGGATGCTGATATCCAAGGATCTAACCTAGACAAATAAATAGTGGGTGCGGCGGATTCTGCAAAACGCCTTCCTCGCCCCTAGTGCTGGAAATCAAGCCAGTTGTAGTGATTGGAGCCCATGGCCGCGTCGTCGATCAAGATTTCGTCGGTGGCCTCCAAACCCCGCATATCGTACATGTGTGAAGGGAGCTCTGTGCCGGACTTCTCCACACTCAACGCAAACTGGTCCAGCTGGAAAAGATTCATGTTTAGCAACTTGTCGATCTCGTCGGCGCCGTTGCTGGCGGCGTTCTGCAGGTCCTTGCCCATGTACGAGAGCGGCGTGTCCGCCAGCGCCATGCGGTCATATCCGAAAAACGCATCTGGCTGGTTGTGGTTGATGGCCTGTGTAGAAGAGCCCGTGGATAAGTGCTGGGAGGGGTTGGTGAACTGCGACGACGCGTTGTGCATCGAGCTTGGCGCGTCTTCCATCGCGGAGTCGTTCATCTGGGTGAAAAGCCCCGTGTTCAGTGTCGAAATCGCCCCGTCGACGGACCACCTGAAGTTGGGGTTCTGTGCGGAAGGAGTCCGGCTGAATTGTGGCTGGGTGGGTGCCCTTGGCAGAAACGCGCTGTTCGAGGGGCGCAACGTGCCGTGTAGTTTGTAAAAAAGGCCGCACGCGTTACATAGGGTATCTCCCTGGGCCGTTTTGCGCCATAGCGGGGTGGTTGTGGTGTGGCAATTTGAACATTCCTGCAACCGCGACTGGGGCGACACCAGCAAGATTTTCTCGGAGGCGAAATGGCCCGAGGCGCCGCTCACACTGCTGTTTCGGTGACCGGTGTGACCGGTGTGACCGGAGGGCAGGAGACTGTACTGGTTTTTGATCGTCGACTCGAGCGAGTTGATGTACGAGCTAAGGAACGAGTTTTCACTGGGCCCTGGGCCCTGTCGTTGTCCCTGACCTAGAGGGTCTGGATCCAGCATCGAGTTTCGTATATGCATGCTATTCGAGCCCTGCTGCAGCATACTTCCACTGGCAGACGCGCCAGGCGCCATCGCCGTGCTCAGAACTACACTGTTACTTTGTCGAAGACTATTGGTTCTTGAGATCGGGGTCGGGATCGCCAGCGGCACGTTCGGGGCACGCGGCTCACGTGACTGCAGGTCGGACTCCTCCTGCGAGATGCGCCGTATATGCGCCACGTAGTCGAACTCCTCGACGTTTCCCTGGTTTGAAAGAGCAGCCGAAGCCGCGTGGTGGTGTTTCATGTGGGCCGCCAGCGACTTTGCCTTCGGCGTCACGTGACCCTTCAGCACCCTCTCGATGTTGCGCTTCAACGCCTTGTTGCTCTGGATCCGCCACGCGAGGTTCAGCACCCGCTCGCTATGCGGCAAGTAGCTCTTGTTCAGATACATCAGGATGATTTTGAGTGATGAGTCATCCAAGTCTTGCATGAGGTCGGAGATGTCGACCGACACCGGTGTATCCTGAGGGGCCATTACGGAAAAATAGAAAAGACTCGGGCTCGGAAAAATATGTTTTTTTTTGTGTATTGGCGGGGCTGTGGTGGTGCTATTTCACGTAGGTGGACACCAGCAGACCCGGAGAATGGTAGGACAGGTGGATGGGCCTAAAGAGCACGGCAGTCTACCTAAATGCAGAATGGTAGTTAGTCTCGAGTGTCTTGCTTGAATGATGAACCAGCAAGAAATCCAGCGAGTATTCGTGACTATTTCCTTGTGAGATGGTAAGTATCAGTGATAGGGTCAGGTCAGGTGAAATTGGAAAGCCTACAAAAGGCGGAAATTCGTATACTGGGGAACGCATCGGTGCGCAGGTTGCAGGGCCGACTGCGGGTGTGCCCGTGTGCAGGCATCGGTTCTGACGTGCAGGACGCGCGCGCGCCCCTCTCTATCCGATTTGGCCCGGCTGCAATTGGGCCCAGCACGTCACGTGCCGTCCATTCCATGTACGCTGCCGCCACGAACACTGTCAAAGAGAAAGGAGGGGGAGTGTTCCCCACAAAAAATAGGAGAGGTTGGGGAGAGAAGAGAGTTCTGGAAAAAGTGCGATCCTTGTTTGATACACGTTTTGCATATTTCTCTTTTTTATGTGGCCAACTCCTCGAACATCCTCACGTATTGGCTATCTTAGATGGAACTGGAAGGCCTGTCAAAAACAGCCCTAATTTCTGGCCTGGGACGCGGCATCACTACATGTAGATTCGTTGGAGGCACTCTTTTTGCCCGAAAATGCTGTAAAACCAGAGAGAAAAACATATCTGGACTTAGAATTTTCCAGTAGAATCGAGGCTGAAATAGCCCGATTTCTGTGTGATGCTGCAAATTCTCCAGCTGCTCCCCGTTTGTTTGGCTGTGCTAATTCTAGTTCCATTTCAACTTGGCCCGGGGTCGTGGTTGGGTGCGAAGCGCTGCTCAGCCAGCGACCGGCTTTATGTATGAGGCACAGTCTTTTGGATGAGCCTTAGATGAACATTCAACATTTGGAAAATTGCGGGAAATTGAGTACCCCTTCAGAAATGTCCATCTTTATCAATTCTCTGTATTCTATATTTTGGTGTCTTGATGATTTGCGAAATATAAAAATTGGATTTTAGATGAAACGCTTGTTTTCACAGCCATGATGAAAGCATTATCCCGGCAGCTGGTTTCACGTTGCCGTTTCGTTGTGCGTGGGGCCACGAGCCGAATCGCCGTGCGCGCAGCATTATAAAAAAGGCATCTGGGTCTTGGCTCCCCGCAATTCGGGCCCCTCTCCACATTCCACATTCCACTCCTTCACGGGATGTTTTTTTTTTGGATAGATACATTTATTAAAAGAAAAACAGTTCATTTGAAAACCTCGAATAGACCTGTGGCTTGGAAGGTGAATCCCAACGTCTGGTGTGGTGTACATGGTGTACATTTCTTATGTATGATGAGCAAACTGTCTGACTATCATATTCGCCCGCAGGGTTCACAACCTCGACCTTTCAACCGGACATCAATAAACCCGTAGAGGCTTTGATCACTCAACCAAAGCGAGACTTTTTTCTTTTTTTTGATAGATTCATTGATCAAAGGGAGCTCAAAAGTTACCTTCTAACCCCAAAAACTGTACAGTAGTTATATATAAAACCTCTGACCCATTTCGAGGTCACCTCTCACGAATCCCCTACGATCACTCCTTGACCTTAACAAAGGATAACAAGGCTTGGAAAGTTGGGTTCGTTTCGGAAGGAATTCTGGACCCATTTAAGTGTTCATGAAGCTTCTTTTTGTTTGAATTTTAAAAGTGTACTAGTTTTGCCGGGTGAAATTGTGAATTCAAGTCTGCTCGCTAGAAAATAATTCACCTGTAAAAACGCCAAAAAAACAGACTGCGAAAAAAAAAACGGTGCTCTTTGGAAGCGAAGGAAAGAATGAAATAACAAAAACAAGTTGTACCAAATTATCTCTCACAATTTTCTACCACCTGTTCTTATTCTTCACACAAAAATTCCTTCACTTTTGTTCTTCCTTCAAAAAATCGGTAGTTGACAAATTAAATCTCCACACGAAGTTAAGGTCAGGTCGTACTCATGGTAAATGATTCGTTAGATATGACCTCGAGTGATGCTAGAGGTCTTATGCATAGACATTTCATTTTCAGTTGCACAGTTTTTGGTCTTGGAAGGTAACGTTTGAGCTTCTTTAATGAATCCATATATAAATTTAAGAAAATTAGACCGGCTCACCTAATATCATAGCCATAGCATGGCCTGCCCTCATTGATTTGGCGATGCGCACGATTCTGACTGTAGCCGTGAGACGAGCTCTGCGAAAGATGCGTGCTCATACATAAATCTCATTTCTACTTCTATCTAAAACCAGCAACATCTAAAAACCAGCAATAACACACCGATCATGGCAGACAAGGTCAGAGAAAACCACCAGTATTTACGCCAGAAGGAAATTTACCCGGGCGTAGGAAATGCAGATACCACGCGCGAGGAATTCGTGACTAACATCAAAAGAGACACGCTTGCCCTGTTGGCGATGCACGAGAATCTTCTCATGTATAACTCGGTGGCCACCAACACACATCCGTATCTTTTAAGACAGCAGCTCATCAAGAAAATGGTGCAGCCGTTGCAGAAAGCAAAAGACGATTGAAAGATTGTAATTTCACTGGAAATTCCCTGGAACTTCATTGGTAACTCATTGGTAATTCACTGGAACTTCGTTGGTAACTCATTGGTCATTCGGTGGGATGTATTACTACCATATATCTTTGCTTCCATATTTATGAGGTCCACCTCGAGGTGACGATCCCGGCTCACTAGTTGGTTATTTGGAAAAGAATTTCTCGATTAGTTTTCGAGAAATCCATGGGACTGAAGTCTCACACACAATTCACGATAAGTTCCATTTTTATCAATCAAATTGTAATCTGGGAGCTCGAGACGAGGCTAAACGTGGCATGCCCCTACTTTCAGTACAACTACCAAATGCACTTGACAAGCACAATCGTTGACGAGAATATCTCATTCAACCCTGATTTCGATCGAATGGACTACCCCCTTCTATATTCAAAACATGTCGTTTTCGTATGGGCAGTTCAAACTGTCGTGGCCGTCACGCTCACACAATCCACACCAATCGTCTCGGCCCTCGCTAGGATCAATGGCCTTTTCGGGCTTATAAATCGGCAAAACCCCGTCAGTTGTCTGCAAAACTGGATTTTTTTTTGGCTCGCTTGGCGTTTCTTTAACTGCGGGGGTTTCGCTTTGCAAAACTCGAACTTTCTGCTCTGCATCGGCCAATTTTTGCTGTAGAGTCTGTAAATCGGACTCCAACGTGGTGTTTTTCTCACGCGACAGCTCGAAGTCCTTTTGCAAGTCGGCCATTTCCTGCTTGTGCAAAGCTTCGACCACCTCCAACGAGTTCTGGAGCTCGGTCAACTCGGTATCATCATATGAAGCACGTGATTCAAGCTCCTTTTTGAGTGCTTCAATGGCCTGCTTGGACTCTTCCTGCTCCTTCGTCAAATCTGCAATCTTTTGAACACTCTCGGTGTCTTTTGCAGCCAACTGATCTGCGAGTTTCAAATTCTCCGCTTTCCCGGACTGTTCCGTTTCAAGGGCGTCAATTTTTTGCTGCAATTGCAGGATCTCTGCGTCTTTCTTTGCTTCCTTGTCTCGCAGTTTGGCAAGTTCGTGTTCTTTGGACTTCGCCGCCTCGGAGCTCGAAACCGACTCCTTTTTGGCGGCGTGGAGGCTCTTTTCTAGCCCCTTGATTTTCTCTTGATAGTCGGCCTTTTCCTTCTCCCAGTCATCAAGCATCATGCCATCGACTTTATCCAGGAGAATGCCGACTTCCTGCAGACCGAGCTCGTCCAACTTGATCTCGAGCTCGGCCACCTCGATGCTCTTGGCACGTGCTTGTGCCTGTGCGTCCTGCAAGACCATCTCCATAGAAGATACATCCTGTGTAAGCATGTCGACCTTCTTTTTCAACAGCTCAACGAGCTCATCATATCCGTCCTGTGGATCTGTAGGAGGGGCGCTGGCTTCCTTGGCCTGTGGTTTTTGTGCTTGAAGTTCAGTGAAGTCCGCCTGTAGTTTGCGTAGTTTTTCCTCGGTGTCTACAAGAGTATTTTTAAGCAGTTGGTTTTCTTCACGAAGCGCACCCATCTCTGCAACTAGGGCATCGTTTTTCTCGGCAAAGTCGCCACTAGCATTTCCATTGGGCATACTTTGGCTAGCAGAAACCGTTAAATTCTTGATTTCCTCTTTCAAGTCGCTGATCTGCATCTCGTATAAGTTCTCTGCCTCTTGCTGAGAGCTGAGCATCAAGTCGAGGCTCAGGCGCCACTCCTCACGTGCTCTATCGTAGTCGCTCTTTTGCTTTTTCAACTTCCGGTCCTTCTCCTCGAGACTCAGCTCGTACTGTTCGAGAACCGGCTGTAGCTGGTCCACAGTGGCCTGGAGCTCGAGCAAAATCGCGTCTTTCCGGTCAGAATCGCGCGTTTTCACGTCAAGTTGCGCCCGGAGCTCGGCCAACTCACCACTGGGGTCTACTGCTTGAGCATAGCGGATATTGGGCGGCGTTGGGGCGCTCGGGGAGTCGAAAGAGAGCTTGGTGACGGAATCGGCTCTGTGGGTGTGCAATTTCAGCGAGTTTGTTCGCAGAAACGACCGGCTGGACTCCAGAAGCGTCAGGTGGCCGGTATATCCACGCAGACCGGGGCTGCTGCTGCGCCGGGACGGCGTGGGCGTGTAAACGGAGTCCCGTTTCAGACTAGGAGGACGGTTTTTCAGGCGGTCTTGCGAAGATATAGAGAGTCCCGGGTTCGCCGCACGGAGCCTGTCCCAGGGCAAAAACAAGCCCGTCATGGGCTGCGAGACATCGAAGTACTGCTGCCCCTCGAAATCGCCGCTGTTTTTGCCCCGGGACGTGGCGCCGGGCCCCTGGAGTTCGATGCCTCCGAAAGTGCCGGATTTC
This sequence comes from Metschnikowia baotianmanensis, assembly GCA_030565705.1. Classification (NCBI taxonomy): domain Eukaryota; kingdom Fungi; phylum Ascomycota; class Pichiomycetes; order Serinales; family Metschnikowiaceae; genus Metschnikowia; species Metschnikowia baotianmanensis. The sequence continues at coordinate 110,274 of JAJMCI010000019.1, forward strand.
CCGCGGATCAGGCCCACGAACTTGAGGGTCCCGGTCGCTCTGCTGGCGCCCGGAACGACGACGGACATGCCGATGAGATCCGACATGGGGACTAGTCTATAAAAGTATATAAAAGTATTTAGAGGCGTGGAACGTGGGGGATGTGTGCACTTTTTGTGGTATCGAAGAGGCCGTGCTTCATTCACGTACAGTATGTATTTACCATCTGCGGGGCTGTGTGCAGTACCGGCCACACCTAGATCATCACGGGCGTGATCTGGCGGGGTGCCGCTCCCTTGGCAAGCCGTTCCGCTAGCCCGAACATGTCGGTGTGCGACGCGTCTTTGTACTCGATCAAAAACAGATACGCGTCGGTGTCGCCATTTTGCAATTCCTGTTTCTTGGCGTCACACACTCGGTGCACCTCGTTCTCGAGCTCCTCCACACTGCGTGCGAGTGCGCGCGCTTTAATTGTCAATTCGCGCACCACCTGCTCCAATCTGGCCACACGGGCCACGCTATTTTGGCCAAGGCCAAAACGCACGCCCAACGGAAGAAGCTTCTGGTTGATTTCTTCTTGTAGTAGTTCGACACGCGCCATCTTTTTCCGCAACTGCTGGCGCAGCATTTCTGCACGGACGTCGAGCGGCCGCAGGTTGTGTTTCGACGGCTCGAGTGATTGTTTGTATACCGCCAACTGGGTGACGACTTTCTGCAAGCTTTGCTTGCTATCGTCGGCAACGGACACGCGTTGCAAGAGCCGCGCGAGCTTGGTGTTCTGGTGTCTCACCACCATCAAGATCTCGTCCATGTTCTTGCGTGGCTCAGATGTCTGTTGCATCAAGTCGTCGAGGTCGCCCAAGGCGCATAGATTGTGCTCACCAGCGCCAGCAGAATCTTCCAGAGGTTCTTCCAGAATTCCTTCGGGGAAGCTTTTTGTGTGTAGATTTGCAACTGAAACAAGGCTCTTTGCCTCTTTGGCGTTCAAGGCAAGAACGTCCATGTTGCCCTGTGCCAACTGCATGAGCTCGGTGAACTTCTGGGCCACGGGATCGTCCATAGGAGCGGGCGTTTCGGAAAAGCCGCCGAGTTTGAGAAACTCGATTTCTCTGACGACTTCAGCGAGATCCTGGCCTTCGTATCTAGCTCTGAGTTCTTCCTCTGGCGTGACCTTGGGTAATTTGGCAGGTTGGCGTTCCGGCACGTCCGAAGTGATCAAAACCGCCTCTTGTTCTTGCGAATACTCTGGACCTTCAATTTCGGGGTTTTCCTCCGCAGCATTATAATCTTCGTAGAGATCGCCAAGTCTCGACTTCCGCTCGATACTGGAGCTAGTGGCTACTGGCGTAGGGTTGGCCTGAACGGCACTCGTAGTCAGTGGAGCAGGTGTCAGGTTTTCCAAACTCAAACCTCCGAACGTGGTGTTTTGAGCATATTTGTCCTTACTATCAGTGAACGGATCAGCAGGAGTTTCCAACTCGCTGGAAACAGAGTCCGACTCGGATTCCGACGACGCTGGTTCGGAGTCTTCGTCACTAGTAGATACATTGCTTTGATTGGCGGAAAATACAGGGTTGCTTTGGGCAAATCCTGGTTTACCCGACAGGCTGGGGGCCGCGAACCCGGTATCTTTTGGCTCATTACTAAGGCCAGCAAACGGAGACGCATTCTCTTGACTAAGTCCAGCAAACGGAGACGCTTTCTCCTGACGAAGTGCACCAAAAGGAGAAGCATTCTTCTCGCCGAGCTTGGAAAAAGGCGAGGCTTGTGTGTCTTCCTTCAATGCTCCAAATGGAGAAGAGTTGTTTGCATTAACGCCACCAAATACAGGCGACGCGTCCTTGGCACCGGCACTTCCAAACGGAGAAGCCTTTTCTTGCTGCATCAAGCTTGCAAAAGGCGAGGAGCCACTATCATTGTTGCTTGCGCCCAACTTCGCAAATGGAGAGGTGTTATTTTGCGCTGTGTCGGACATGGCACCGAACTTGGAGTTGGCCCCGAAACTGGAACCCCCCGATCCTGATGCCGATGCCGAAGCCGAAGCCGATGCAGAAGTAGAAGACGAACTAGGTCTGTCGCCAAATGTGGAGCCGAGTCCCGTGCTTCCAAATGCAGGCTTGGACGTGCTTCCCAGAGCGCTTCCCAGTGCGCCAGACTTAAAGTCGCTGGAGTCGAACATGGGCTTGGCACCTGGCTTTGAAGTTCCGAAATTGGTAGCGCCAAAACTGGTAGCGCCAAAGCCCAGGGACGGCGGCGTGGATTTGGCGAACGAGGTGCCGCCCAACGCGGTCCCGAACCCGGAGTCGCCCAAAGAAGGAACTGCGGGGTTCAAAGACTTGGCAAACTCCGTCAGCGTGATGGGCGTAGCCGCTGCAGGAGCCACCGGTTTAGCGTCACGTTTTGAGTCCGATCCGGTTTCACTTTTTACGGGAGCTATGGAGCCCGGCGCAAACGGGAGTCTAGCGATGGCGCGGTCCAAACTGAGCTCGTTTTTGCGCACGCCGGCAACGTCAAACACGTTCCAGATGAGAAGGCTGCCTGTATTGTTCAAACACAACAAGCGGGGCAAAACCCCCACGGCCTCTTCAATAAGGGGCGACGCGTCCGTCACGGTACGATTTGTACCGCTCAAATC